>SJJU01035196.1:5184-15296 GCA_012932125.1 Conopomorpha cramerella | reverse complement strand
TGAGACCATCTTCAGTCAGGTTTTTTATACTGTTCCAGTTCTTACCACTGAAAACAATTGAGGTGTCGTCCGCATAGGTGAATATTGCCCCTTGATCTAAGTCCATATTGCATAGGCTGTTAATATACACCAAGAACAGTGTAGGGCCAAGAACGCTACCCTGAGGCACACCATAGCGGATAGTGGTTTCATCACTGACATATTTTCCTATCTTCACAGCTTGTTTGCGGTCCTTTAAATAGTCTTTTAAAAGCTCCAGAGCACGACCTCTAATACCTACGTCCTCCAGCTTCTTAAGTAGTAATGGGATTGAGATAGAGTCGAATGCCTTCTTTAGGTCTAAGAAAACTGCAAGGCACACATCACCTCTGTCAACAATGCTAGTGACGGTAGAAGTAAGGGCTAGAACTGCATTCTCAGTTGATAAACCATTTCTGAAGCCGTATTGATTAGGTGAAAGTATCTTAAATTTTTCCAAGTATATAATTAGGCGTGAATTTATTAATTTTTCCAAGATCTTTGACAACGCTGTTAGCACCGAGATCGGCCTGTATTTGGAGGGATCTGTAGTGTCTCCTTCTTTATGTACAGGGGTAATCAGTGCTCGCTTTAGTGCCAAAGGAAAAACACCATTTTCAAAACACAGGTTAACGAGGTGATTAATAACGGGTACCAACTGAGGACAAGCAGCCTTCAAGAACTTTGATGTGATGTTATCCCAGCCAGGAGCGCTATTTGGTTTGAGTGTGTTTATTATGCTAGCAATTTCTCCTGGGTCTGTATTCACGAGGCCAAATGATGAGACTTGTACATCTTTAGTGCCATGGTTTAGTCTATCCTGTTCAGAAGGTTTAGATATGTTTTCTGCTAAGGTTCGACCCACTGCCACAAAATACTCATTCACTTGATTTATTGAACCTTTTTTTGTTGGGCAAGTCTCTAGCAGATCCATGTTTTTTGATTTTGGTGGTTTTCTGTTAGTGATTCGGTTGATTGTGTTCCATAACTTTTTTGAGCTACCTTGAGCTTGAGCAATTTGTTCCCGGTCATATTTTCGTTTGAGTTTTTTTATAAGAGTATTGCAATGGTTCCTATACCTTTTAAAGGTTATTTTGAGAATTTCATTGAATGGTTCTAAGTTAAGTTTACGTTGCATTTCATTACGGTTGTTTATGCACCTTAAAAGCCCACTTGTCATCCAGGGTTTAATAATTCTTGCCTTTTGACTGATTTTTGATGTAGTTGTATTTAACGTGATACAGTTTTTTATATTATCTATAAGTTGGTCAGTAAGTTTATTCGGATCATCAATATGTACTAAGTTATTAATGTTCATCTTGTCTAGGGTAGATAGAGCTGCCTTTAAGTCAAGTTTTAATTTTATTTTAGTTATTTCATGCCTATCACAGATCTGTGGTATATTTAGTAAGGTCATGAAATGATCAGTAATGGTAGTATTTATGATGGCTATTGATGGTTTTTGTACATTTTGTTTTAGCTTCAGCTGTATGTGGTCTAGGCAGTTATTTAGTCTAGTGGGTAGGCTATGACCCGAAAGTATTCCATGAGTAGCTAACATATTTAGATAATTAAGCCTATTTTTACGCTCGTTCGATTTTTCAGATATTCTATGTATAATGTTAATATTAATGTCTCCTGTTATTACAATATTTCTGTTATTTTTTATGGATAGCAAATGGCTGTCTAATGATTCTACAAATTTATCACAGTTATTATTTGAAGGAGACCTGTAAATACCCAGAACAACAGTATCTTTTAAAGTTAGTTGAAGGCATGATGCCTGCGTAAGAATTATTTCTGAGACTTTTACTTTATGTGTGTTTTTTATGTAGGCAATAACGCCATCGGCTATGTTGAGATGATTCGTGGTGTGATATGAACAATAATTACTTAAGTTAGGTATTGGTTTATCAGGATTATAACGGCATTCGCTAAGTATAATTATGTCAGGGTCAAATGTTAGTTCAGCTAGATTTGTTTGCAGATCATTAAAATTCTTGTAAATAGACACAATATTTTGACATATTATTGTAAGATCCTTCTTTTTAACTTTAACGTGTTTAGATATATTGTTAATGCTGCATTCGGAAACTTGTGCGATTTCTAAATTGTCTATTTCTTCCAATGCATTGAGTGTGTCACTCATAATTGTGGTTTAGTTGATCTAAAGACGCAGACCAATTTGTCTTTTTATGTGTATAAAGCAAATATTGACTAGGTAACATGTTAGTGTAGAGTTCATTGTTTGATGAGAGTAATAGTATGTTATAGTGTTTGTAATGTATAGTGTGTGTGTGTTCCATTAATGTGTGTTTAAAACATTGTTGATTCGTCTTAATATAAACGGAAATACAGAAAATGCTTAAAATAAAAATAATAAGGTAACAACTAAAAACTAGTCATGCAATGTTCATTAGGTTTTGAACCTGTGCTTCACTTTTTATGTTTATGATAGCAGAATTCTCATTTCTTCTGATATATACTCTTCCAAATGACGTCCAAACATAACGGTAGTTTTTAGATTTTGCAAGATCCCTGGCCAAGAAGTACAAGCGAGATGCTTTTGCAGTAAACTGGCGATGATGACTTATGACAGGACAACGTGTGTCCACTAGTAATAAATGAAATGCACTTCACGCATTTGAATCCCAAGGCGAGGCAAGGCCCACAGTGCGCACTAAGTAACTATATTTTCTGGTCAACCCATTAAACTTACCTCATAAATGAGTTTTTCGCCATAGAGACTCATCAAAAATATCTGAAGTAGAGTTGAGAGCAGGAAAACTATTAAACTCGGTATATTTGTCGCTTTGGAAATCTGTGAATGTATACCATACTTATTAATAACTAGGATACGTTAGTTTTGTCTTACTTGACAGCACTGTACGATAATATTATTAAAATTCAATAATGAGCAGTTGTACTTACTGTCATATGAAAACCTAGCGTACAAATCATCAGGGATTGTAAACATACATTGACAAAATTCGGACCCGTAAATACGTTTTCTATTTCTTGCGAAAACCTGTAAAAGATTTTATATACACACATCAAAAGTGTCAAGGGATCAAGTACATTTTAGAAGATTGCATTCAAGAATATATTTTACAAAAACTGAATTCATTCATAATTTATTCAAAATGTGGTGATAAGTCATTGATACAGGCATGGGGATTTAGGTAGGAGACCAATCCAGAAGATTAGATTTGATTTAAATAAATTAGATTTTTTTAGAGCTAAAATGTTCTTGATCCCTGGACACTTTTGATGTGTGTATAAATCATGCAATCTGAAAAAAAATGGCGAGAACGCGAATGAAAAAAATATATGTACAAAAAAAATATATCGCATAGTTAGAACAAAAAGGACCCAATACGAAACATGCCGATTTTGTAATTTATGTTTTGTATCTTTTATGTTAAGGTTCAATTTAATAAAATGACATATTTTGTTTTGTGTCACTTTTGTTCTGACGGTGCGATATGTATGAAATTACATACAAACATAAACTCACGTCCGTAATCCCCAAAGGGGGATAGACAGAACCATAGGATCACACACAAGGAACCTTCGGCCACATTTAGCATAATAAGGAGTTATGAATGTCAATATGGGGTTCAGATTCTGAATAAATCTAAATCTCCAGATCACATAGTCGGCCCCTACGACATGCCAGGAAGAAAGGCAGCTGATGAATTCAGATCAGAGATCAGCATGGCATTCCATTCAATAAAATTCTAAATTAATTCGTTAAATATGTCTTGCTTCAGTTTTACTAAGAACATATATATATACGCTTGGAGAGGCTAAGACGCAAGTTGTGATCACTATTGTGACCAGTAATATTCTTTAATTACAATTAAAAAAATACTGTTCCTAAAAAAAAGTCTATAAAAAGAAGCTGTGTTAATTGTTTACACACTAACATCTCTACGTGAATGCAGCTGGATATGCCATACGATCTGAAGAGGAACAACAAATATAATACCAGTGTAGTTTTCAAGTGGCGTCCTCCAAACGGAAAGAGCTATAGTACATCCCGTTCAAACACGAAAGACAGGAAGGTGTTGTGTGTCGCTGTGTGGCTTTTCTGTGTGTAAGACGTAAGACGACGACACGTAGCGAAGCATCTTTTACTCGTGCCACGTCCTTTTTGTTTGCTTTAGATCGTGATGCTGTTATACATTTCGTATGAAAATGGATCGAAATGGCGCACCGTCTGCGATACGTCCTCGCTCATCTTAAGTTTTTTTCTGTGCGCCCTGCCCTTTAGATCTCTTTAGTGTTTCTTGGAGCTCTTTAAATGTCAGTGTAGAAAACCTTGGGCTTTTAATGGTTTATGAATTATATCATCACCATTATCAGCTTGTATATGTCCACTGCTGGACATAGGTCTCCCCACTTGCACGCCACTGTGGTTTACTTTCGACTTCTCGCAAATCATCAGTCCACCTTGCCTGAGAGCTTCCTACACTTCTTTTGTAGAGACGCGACCTCCACTACATTATAGTTAAATTTATATTCTAGATCCAACATACTTTATTAGGTTCTGATGTCGGATTACGGTTTCTCTTATAGCTTTTTCGTCATTGATGGGCAAATGTTCAAGTTCGTTGCATATCACTGCAAAGTTCACGCAAGCCTGACATGTCAGATTGCAAAACAGAAGATCGGCCGTAGTCAGGAACCATATAATGCAGAAACCTGGAAAATTATATGTAAGTGTTTCTTTATTATTCTGGTACATTACCATAACTAAATCGTAGCCATACGAGGAAGAAGTTATTTCATAACGTTTATTGATTAAATAAGTGAATACCAAATGTTTTCATCTACGTGTACCTAAGCAATCTTAAAAATTTAATTTAAAAGAACTCCCACCAAAATACTACCAGCTGATTTTGCTTCTCTTATTAAGAAGGCGAACTTAATTTTTGTTTCGGGTCGTTGACACCTTTTGAAATGAACTCACTAACTGCATAAACAGTAAACTTCGTCTTAAAATCACCCTGTATATCCGATTTAGCACCTCGTAACGCTGACTTTCCCCAAAATAACTACTTATTAAAATGTACAACTTGTCCCGCTATGCTACCCACCGCATTCATAAATAGTTAAAACGTTGAGTAACTAGTTGATTCAACTTACACCAGTCTGAAGGGGGTTACCGGGGGGGTTTGTTCGTATTTAGTGTACATTTGACCACCAGCTTTTAGAGTTCACTAACAGTGCCCTAGCTTGTTCTAACTTTATGATCCGTTGGTGTAGAGGGCAGCATGCCTGCCTCTATTCCGTAAGGTCGTGGGTTCGATTAGATTAGCTTAGGTGATGAGCTTTTAGGTTCTTGTTCGATGTGTCTGGGTGTTTTATTTATATAAGTATGTAATTAGTGAACAAAATGTATTTAAGTAAGTAGATATATTTCGTTGACTGAATTGTGCTTTAGCTACTTAACATGGGATGAAGGCAATATGTGTGTTGTCGTAAAATATTTAGTATTATTTATTTATTACTGTTATAAATACCATGATCACACCAGATGGCAGTGGCGTGCACTGGCTTTTACGACAAGGTAGGCAGAAATCCCCACCTATGTATAGGTAACTTGTCTTTACGAAATATAGGCTCCTACCTATCTAATCACGCACCAAGCACAGGGCCTTCGTTAGCCTATGTCGTGAGAACAACGAAAAAAGATCTAGCAATAACTCTATTATTAGGCCGGGAAGCCAAAATACAAAGGTAGGCAGTATCTTTTTGCCTAAACAGAGTGTTCCATAAGTCGACGTCAAGCCGGAACCGGATGGTAAGGCAACTCACACCAGTTATCAGAAAAATATAAAAAAAACACAGTACATTTTTTTTTCAGTACAGTCAGTTGAATCTGAGTAATTGGTTATTTTTAACATATTTTTTTAAAAACGTCTTATTTTCATCCGAACTTGTAAGGAAGATTTGTGGCAACAGGAGTCAAAATACTAATGCAGGTTGTAGTAGAATTTCAATTTTTTTTAAATGCCTATAATTTTTTAAATACATATTTAGTTACATTTTTTTTATATTTTTCTGATAACTGGTGTGAGTTGCTTTACCATCCGGTTCCGGCTTGGCGTCGACTTTTGGGACATCCTGTATGGTGTGCACGCCACTGCTATATGTATATTTCGGTAGACTTACCGCACATGACGGCATGTGTGTACACAATCGTCCAACTGAACCAATTGTCAACTGGGAACGGGACCTTCACCGGATACTTCAGTATAAATCTCACGTGATTTGTCTCCAAATACTCCTGCAGTATTATCGCTGGAACGTTCAAGTCATACGCTATCGTCAGTGATACGTTTACTATAGAGTAATATTTTGTTACAGCTTTAACTAGAAGAATGTCGTCGATAGCAATATCAACTTTATTGGGGTCCATTTCAATAGCCGTGTGCAACTTTTTCGCTTCAGCGATTAACTTTTGCAATTTGTCCCTTTTGAAGTACATGTAGCTGATCTTCACGACGGCTAGGAGAGCTATGCCGATGCATGGTACCAGGTAGGACAATTGAATGATATTAACGACTTTCTGAAGCTGATCTGCAATGAAGGTCAATTCGCCCAGCATTACACCGAGAACTATCGAGAGAAGTGCGCAGAATAATATTGTGTTTGGCGGCTTATCGATGGGAAGTCCCAATAATTTAAGGCTCAGTTTGATGTATTTAAATGTTTCGTCGAAAGTAGGCCATTATTTCGCGCTGTTCTTCATTGTTGATATTAGGAAGAAAGAAAACTGTTTTAAACGAAGCGTAGGTAAGCTAGGTAATATTACTTTACGAAGTGACAATGAATAAACTGATTAAGTAGACCTCTATTTATACTTTCTAGTTTTAGTTGTATTTTGTAAAATACAGTGAGAGACATTGACAGTTTAATTAGAAAGCTCTGAGTTCGCGTGTCACGTTAGCTTAAAATTCAATTCGATTGAACACCGTATCCAGTTTGTCAAAGAAGTTGTTAACGATTCTCTTTTAATGTTTAGCGTTGACAGGTCGATATTATGCTAAGTGCCAAGGTCCATCTTAAATAATGAATCACTTAAAGAACTTCAAACTAAAATGCTCGGAATATGTCATCTAACAAAAAATGTGTCTGATCACACCTTTTAAGGCCTCTACAAATAGTTCATAATAAAATTGTAGAGATAGGCATTTTTTTTGCATTATAATTTTAATAATTTGAGCAGAAATTGGAGCCTTCTCAATGGGCCTTTACTCTTTGTTGGGAACGAAGTCAATTTGTTACTTTTTGATTAATCTAATCACAGATAAAATAATATACTAAGTTCCAGTGGACGAAGTCATTTGGGGTAATTCCCATTTGTTCTGTAGAACAAGACGTTATTGAACAACAGAAGTTTATTCCACCTTTTCCTTCTCTAGGAAAAGGGGAAGAGAGAAACTTGTTCTGTAGATCACATGGGAATTACCCGTCATTTGTCTTGTAATTGAGAGATTGCGAGGTTAACTGCGACAATGGGCATTTACTAATGATATAACTTCGTCTAAGCGTCGTATAAACGCCTACTTTTATAGTGTGATCCGCCAGGATGTGGATTGACTAGCTGTCTGTGCGGTATAGTTTGGAGATCTTCAAATCACGGGTGTGCTTCATCATAAACCATATCGCTTGCTTATCATCAGGCAGGATGGTGGTCAAACGCTTCATAAAGCAATAAAAACTTCCAAAAAGTCGGATAACATAATAATGTACATGAATTCTATTATCGCGATGTTGCGGCTACCACTACTAAATTAAATAAAATTAACTAATAAATTTGAGATTAACACATTAATGGACACTGAAAATAAGATTTTATTGTTGGCGGAATGCGTTCCCGAAAGTGATAATACTCATAAGGGCCAAGGTGTAGTGTTTCGACGCTCCCGGGGAAGATTAGACACTACGAAAGAAAATACACAAAATGTGCAGAAGGATCGTTTTTAAGAACAATGTTGTTTATGTACCTATCTATTTTTAATATTTTTTTAAACACAATCAACAAGCTTTTGTTGCAACCATCATTGTATTGTATTTTATTTGCTTTATGGGCTGATACATGTACCTATCTTTAGTTGCCCGAAATAAATAACTTAGTCTATTTCGGAGATTGGCAGACGTTTGAGGTCTCTGGGCCATGACGACCCGGCCCGCTGTGGAGCGAGGGAATGCCGCGAGCGTTATGGGGACATTTTCCGAGGCATTAGGTTTTTGTAATTTATAGCCTAGTTTGTAGGATTTTATTTATTGAGTAATTTGAAATGTTTTTTGTTGTTATTTATTGTGGTTTTATTTTCTTCTGCAAAAATGTTTATGTAATTATTTTTATTTCCTTTCTTTGTGTTAATATACTGTATTTCTGTTTGATTGTAAAAAACTTACGCTTAGAGAAGAAAAGTGTCAAATACATATTCGCCATTGCTTCCGATTCCGGAGTCTGTGTTTCCTGCGCAGTATAGTTTGAAGGTCTTCAAGTCGCGGGTGAATAGGTACCTGCTGAACAAGTGTGCTCCATTGTAGACCACATCGCTGCTTAACATCAGGTAGGATGGTGGTCAAACGCTTGTTCATAGTGATTAAAAAAAAAAGATTACCCCGTTTTAACTAAATGAAACTCAAGAGTATATTTTTACAATATTTTATTATTTTTACTATGCAAGTCACAGGTCGCAGATGCACAGACATTGGCAAAAAACACAAAACTCCTGACACCAGTTGAAGCACATCATCAGTATGATTGGTATGTGGTGATGCATCTTTCCAAGTTCTGGCGGCTGCATGTTAGTGAGCCTCATGATCACATTTAGTATTCTGGCTGTGACAACTAGTAATTGGCAACAGAGGTAGGGTAGAAACATTGCTGGATTTCTCTGGAAATAATCGGAAATATTATCACGTTGGTAAGTTCGATCCAGAAAGTGGTATATTCAATGTAACTTCCTGTGTCACTAGAGTAGAGCTAGGTAGAGTTCTCAATTTGTAACAAGTAAAAACTGAACGTCTAGTGGCATGCGTATGAGATTGAATCTTAGGGTGGTAGACCAGTTTCTTGGTCGATTTCTAATACTTGACACTTTTAATAGAATCTGGTTTACGTTCCGCACCTTTATTCGCAGGAAACTGAGTTCCTTCTCCACGAAAACTTTGTCCAGTCTATTAGTACTATGTAGAAGAATTTATCCAATTTGGTTCAGTCGTAATCTGCGGACATGTCCGACATTATTTTTAAATTTTTTAGACTTAGGTCCAAAACTAAATCACAAAGAAGGTGAACACATGATTTTTGGGGAAGTTTGTAATGTCCTTTTCTTTCAAGATTCCGAATATCGGTTAATATCATGTCACGATTTGGAAGGAACAGAACTACAGCAATTTCCAGTAATATACTAAGTACTATTTTATTTACAAATATCGTCTTCATGAGAGGGTCGGTTAAGCAATCTTGGCGACAATGCCAAGGTGACCGTTTTTGCTATTCAATTTTTTTGTGTACGTAATTATCTTTACCGTGTAACATCCCAAAAGTGTACATCCATATTGAATTATTCCAAAACAAGCTGCTATTATCTTCAAATCATGAAGAAGAATTGAGTCATTCTCAACATTAATCTTTGAATTTTTTTTGTCCTTTAGTATATTTTTTGCTTTTACGACACCGAAGTTCTTTCTTAGGTTCTGAATACTAATTATCTGCAAATTGAGAAGCGGTATTGCGGGTACTTGACTTGCAATTCAGGGGTTGCGGGTTTGAGACCTGCTGTACTGAACGTGTATCAATGGAGTTATTTTTCAGAGCGTATGTACGCAACGTAACGCTTATATGGTGGAGAAGAGCATCGTTATGAAACCAGCATACCACAAGGTGTGTGAACACTATAATGACGATGCGTTCACCCCCTATCACGTAGGGTTGAGCGGCGTTGGGCTCACCACTGGTTAATTAATGTACACACATCAAAAGTATCTAGGGATCAAGTACATTTTAGAAGATTGCAATCAAGAATATATTTTACAAAAACTGAATTCATTCCTAAATCCAAAAT
>SJJU01035187.1:0-12118 GCA_012932125.1 Conopomorpha cramerella | reverse complement strand
CAGCCATCCTGACGCACACTATGGTGTGTGCGTCAGGATGGCTGGACCATGTTGCATTTTTCAGTGTTACCTTAAACGAAAAGTTAGTACCAGCATGGTACTAGTTGGTACCTATCGTAGAATAGTTGGTACCTACGTAAAAAGAAAATAAATAGCATTTACAAGTGGCCCGCCATTCTGACGTCAGGATGGCTGGACCATGGTGGAGTTAGCCTAGTTACCGTAACTTTGGAAGGGAAAATAGGTGATAATCAGTTAGCCTATAGTTGGTACCTTAGCAAAATATCAATTTTATCCCTCTAGCCCCATTAACACTAAAGTTATAGCCATTTTAGTAAAAAATGTCCTTAGCAATCATTTTTATTGAAATATTCAGTTAAGTACAAAGCATTTGCGAGGTTTCTTTACATAAACCGATAGTTCCTAGATAGGAGTAGTTAGTACCTATCGTCAAAACATTGGTACTTATGTATAATTAGAATAAATAGCATTTATTTATTCTGACGTCAGGATGGCTGGACCATGGTGGAGTTAGCCAAGTTACGGCAATTTTGGGGGAGAAAATAGCTGTGAATCAGTTAGCCTATAGTTGGTACCTTCGCAAAATATCAATTTCATCCCTCTAGCCCCATTAACACTAAAGTTATAGCCATTTTAGTAAAAAATGTCCTTAGCAACCAATTTTATTGAAATATTCAGTTAAGTACAAAGCATTTGCGAGGTTTCTTTACATAAACCGATAGTTCCTACATAGGAATAGTTAGTAAGTACCTATCGTCAAAACATTGATAAATAGCATTTATTTATTCTGACGTCAGGATGGCTGGACCATGGTGGAGTTAGCCAAGTTATACGGCATTTGGGGAGCAAATAGCTGTGGAATCAGTTAGCCTATAGTTGTACCCCTTCGCAAATATCCCATTTCATCCCTCTAGCCCCCATTAACACTAAAAGTTATATGCCTATTTTTTAGTATAAATGTCCTTCTTGGGCTGCACCATTTTTTATTTAAAATATTTCAGGTAATTCAAAACAGCATTTACGAAGGTTGTCTTTTAGCATAAACCGATGTTCCTACATAAGGAGTAGTTAGTAACCTATCGTCAAAACATTGGTATTTTCTTACGTATAATTAGAAATAAATAGCATTTTAATTTATTCTGACATCAGGTGGCTGGAAAAAAAAACCCGACATGTGGAGTTTTAGCCCAAGTTAACGGAACTTTGGGGGAGAAAATTTAGCTGTGAGTGAATCAGTTAGCCTATAGTTGGGTACCTTCGCAAATATCAATTTTCCATCTTCTCTAGTTGCCCCATTAACACTAAAGTTATAGCCATTTTAGTATAAAATGTCCTTGGCAACCATTTTTTTTTAAATATTCAGTGAATTACAAAACATTTACTAGGTTTCTTTACATAAACCGATAGTTTCTACATAGGAGTAGTTAGTACCTATCGTCAAAACATTGGTACTTACGTATAATTAGAATAAATACCATTTATTTATTCTGACGTCAGGATGGCTGGACCATGGTGGAGTTAGCCAAGTTACGGCAACTTTGGGGGAGAAAATAGGTGTGAATCAGTTAGCCTATAGTTGGTACCTTCGCAAAATAACAATTTCATCCCTCTAGCCCCATTAACACTAAAGTTATAGCCATTTTAGTATAAAATGTCCTTGGCAACCATTTTTATTTAAATATTCAGGTAATTACACAGCATTTACGTGGTTTCTTTACATAAACCGATAGTTCCTACATAGGAGTAGTTAGTACCTATCGTCAAAACATTGGTACTTACGTATAATTAGAATAAATAGCATTTATTTATTCTGACGTCAGGATGGCTGGAACATGGTGGAGTTAGCCAAGTTACGGCAACTTTGGGGGAGAAAATAGGTGTGAATAAGTTAGCCTATAGTTGGTACCTTCACAAAATATCAATTTCATCCCTCTAGCCCCAGTAACACTAAAGTTACAGCCATTTTAGTATAAAATGTCCTTGGCAACCATTTTTTTTTAAATATTCAGTGAATTACAAAACATTTACTAGGTTTCTTTACATAAACCGATAGTTCCTACGTAGGAGTAGTTAGTACCTATCGTCAAAACATTGGTACTTACGTATAATTAGAATAAATAGCATTTATTTATTCTGACGTCAGGATGGCTGGACCATGGTGGAGTTAGCCAAGTTACGGCAATTTTGGGGGAGAAAATAGCTGTGAATCAGTTAGCCTATAGTTGGTACCTTCGCAAAATATCAATTTCATCCCTCTAGCCCCATTAACACTAAAGTTATAGCCATTTTAGTATAAAATGTCCTTGGCAACCATTTTTTTTAAATATTCAGTGAATTACAAAATATTTACTAGGTTTCTTTACATAAACCGATAGTTCCTACATAGGAGTAGTTAGTGCCTATCGTCAAAACATTGGTACTTACGTATAATTAGAATAAATAGCATTTATTTATTCTGACGTCAGGATGGCTGGACCATGGAGGAGTTAGCCAAGTTACGGCAACTTTGGGGGAGAAAATAGGTGTGAATCAGTTAGCCTATAGTTGGTACCTTCGTAAAATATCAATTTTATCCCTCTAGCCCCATTAACACTAAAGTTATAAGCCATTTTAGTAAAAAAAATCCTTCAACCATTTTTATTTAAATATTCAGGTAATTACACAGCATTTACGAGGTTTTTTTACGTAAACCGATAGTTCCTACATAGGAGTAGTTAGTACCTATCGTCAAATCATTGGTACTTACGTATTATTAGGATAAATAGAATTTATTTCATTCCATCCATCCCAGCAATATTCAACCCAAAAATTCTTAGAAAATATTGTTCCTTACTCAAACTTCTCTATATTTTACGTCAGTTTTGGATTGAAAGTTTAATTGATTTTGATCTGAGTTGGTATCACTTTGGAATAATTGTATAAAATACCGAGTTAAATAGTAAGACCCTATATACGTGAAAAGAATTGTAAAGACCTGTTTACACGTGCGGCCTGAATAATAACAAATAAAATAAAAATAAATACACTTCACGCCTTTTAATCCCAAAGCGGGGTAGGCAGAGGCACTTGCTTAATAAGCAAATGCCCACGGTTCACCAAGCGTATTTCACCCAACGTGACAGGGGGTGAGCCCATCGCCGTTATAGGGTTCACACAACTTGTGGTGTGCGGGTTTCACCACGATGTTGTCCTTCACCGTACGAGCGTTGCGTTGCGTACATAGGCTCTGAAAGAGAGTGCCATTGGGTGTACCAATCTTCAACATCCAGTAGCCGGAACCCGCGACCACCCGGTTGCAAGTCAAGTATCCGCCCAACTGGACCACAGACGCATTTATGCGCGTAACAATAATTTAAAATTATAATTTTTATATAATTAATAATTATTTTAAATTCGGGGTCCTTTTACACGCAGTATTCAATAACGATTAAAAAACCGATTAATATCGAACATATATTTGAAGACTTCGGTCATTTTTGACAGGGAAAAAAATGGCGGTGGAATCTTATTCCTACTAAACAGGTTTCAACAAAATATTCAGTATAAAACTCTCTGCCGTGACCTTAGAAACTTATTGCGCTCGTCAAAATGAACAACTTTTACTATAGTTACTATTTTGAGAAATATTCAATTCTGAAGAATTATTTTTCCAGTTTTTAATTTTGAAAAGCAGAAAAACGTTTCCAACGGTCTTTTTACACCGAGTATGTAATTTGACTTCTTTCACAAATGAAAAAAAAAATCTTGTTTGTTGTTGACATGTACTTACATAAGTGCCTTAGTAATTAATATTGATGTGTAGATATAGGTAATGTATAAATTTGGTTGGTCTATGTAAATATTACTTTTATTTATTATTCAGGCCGCACGTGTAAACTGGTCTTTACGATTCTTTTCACAATAGGTACTAACTACTCCTATGTAGGAACTATCGGTTTATGTAAAGAAACCTCGTAAATGCTGTGTAATTACCTGAATATTTAAACAAAAATGGTTTCCAAGGACATTTTATACTAAAGTGTTGTGTTAATGGGGCTAGAGGGATAAAATGGATATTTTGCGAAGGTACCAACTCTATGCTATCTGATTCAGACCTATTTCCCCCTCAAAGTTGAGATAACTTGGCTAACTCCATCATGGTCCAGCCATCCTGACGTCAGAATAAATAAATGCTATTTATTCTAATTATACGTAAGTACCAATGTTTTGACGATAGGTACTAACTACTCCTATGTAGGAACTATCGGTTTATGTAAAGAAACCTCGCGAATGCTTTGTACTTAACTGAATATTTTAATAAAAGTGGTTGCTAAGGACATTTTTTACTAAAATGGCTATAACTTTAGTGTTAATGGGGCTAGAGGGATAAAATTGATATTTTGCGAAGGTACCAACTATAGGCTAACTGATTCACACCTATTCTCCCCCCCAAAGTTACCGTAACTAGGCTAACTCCACCATGGTCCAGCCATCCTGACGTCAGAATGGCGGGCCACTTGTAAATGCTATTTATTCTCTTTTTACGTAGGTACCAACTATTCTCCGATAGGTACCAACTAGTACCATGCTGGTACTAACTTTTCGTATAAGGAAACACTGAAAAATGCAACATGGTCCAGCCATCCTGACGCACACCCTATGGTTGCGTTCGGCAATGCGCGGAATTTGTTTGTTTGCGACTTTTCTTGTTTCTAATACATAAGTAACGTGACAAATTAACTAACCAGATAAATATGTAAGATAATAATAAACTTTACACGTACGATATCTATTCTCACAATAATGTCAGACGTGTCTTCGGAGTATGTCACAATTTGTGAGCGCAGGCGAGTGCTTTCAACTTGTTCCAATCAAGTCCCACTTACACTGATATAAATTTATTGTTCTAATTTATGTCTAATTCGCCGGGACGGAGCCAAATTGTGGATAAAACAGAGTGTGAAAGTGCTCTTATTTAATCATGGTAAACGGGCACCTAGAAATCTTCGGAAAGAGCAGGTAGTAATTACTGGCAGGGAGAAACCAGCGTACACTGGTGCCTACTGTAGGAGGATACCCGTTATGTTTACCTTGGAATATGTACTTTAAGTGATTGATCATAAAGTTCTCTGAATTAAGCACACGAAGAACATATAGTCTATCTGTACTCATCATGTCAACCCATTGAAGTCTACTGCCTGAACATGGGACTCCTTCAAGACGCGCCACGACAATCGGTCTTATCATCATCATCATCATCAGCCACATGATTTTCATGATTGGGGGAAATGCCAATAATCGCCACGCTTGGGTTAGCGACCGCAGTGGTGTTGTGGTTTAATTTACAGAGATCGCTGCTCCTTATCCTCTAGAGAGTTCCCTCGGTCGCCTCCTACGACCCCTAAGACGTGAAAAGTTAAGCTGGGGTGGTGACACATGTATTATATTTGGCGTCACCACACGGCTCGGTCTTATACTTCCGCCAATGTCTTAACCAGCTCGTTGGGCCATTTATTCATCATTATGTTTTGTATTCTTGAAAGTCTACCCATGCTGCGTTTTCAATTCCTTGGCCGTTACTCTAGGAATTACTGTCTCCCGATCTCCGGTCCTACGGAATGTGTCCTGCCGTTTGTCACATCAGCTCTACGACCTTCCGGACTGTGTCACTGACTTTGGTTCTTTTGCGGATCTCCTGAATACTAATGTCATGAATCAGATGATATACTTCCAGCATAGCCCGTTCCATCGCTTTGTCTTTTTAAGGGGTCTATAGTAAGTGGCTACGTTCAGATTCGTAACTCATCACACACTGATCAAATAATTTCGTCTTTAGGCTCAGAGTTACGGTCTCTGTAGAATAGTTCCATTGTTAGAGTCGAGCCTCGAAATCCAACCTTCATTAGCCACTTACGCTCTTAAAGAAAAAAAAACGATTTTTAAACCCTTTATATGCACTTAATTTTGTTGTAATGTAATTTATAAGCGTCATCATTAATGTTTTAATCTTCATGCGGTTATTTTTGTTGGTGTAATTGATTTAGTGATGTGCATGGTAAATCTCTCTCTCTCTCACACAGGAAAAAGTTATTTATACTATAATATTACAACTGCGAAAGTGATTTAATCTTTCCGTCTCGCTTACACGCTGAACCGATTTAAATGAGTATACAAACAGTTTAGAGCCTGAGAAGGACATAACGACTATGAACTGGCAATGTGTCTTATTTGCACCGTTCGTATGATACGACTTTAATTAGTATGACTATGTCATATTATAGTCCTTTTTGTTTTAAATATTCCATGAACATTTAAAATCAGATAGGACCTATTGCCAGTTCAAACTCGATAGGCCACTTTTTATTCCTATCATGTGTGACGCGAGTACTAAGTACAGTTTATAAAAAAAAATTAAAAAAAATTCACGCCTTTAATCCCAAAGAGGGGTAGACAGAGGCACTTGCTAAAGCAAGTACCCACGGTTCACCAAGCGTATTTAACCCAACGTGACAGGGGGTGAGCCCATCGCCGTTATAGGGTTCTCACATACAGTTTATAGTTTGTAAGAAATACTGAAACTACGCGAATGAAATCGCGGGGCGTCCAATAACTAGTATGTTCATGAAGCACTACAAGTCTGAACACTTTATTTAATTCGGATTAACGACTACAGTCCAGACTATGGGCGCTGCTCTAAGCGCCGCCTACCTACGCCCGCGGGGCAAGACGAAGGTGGGTGGGCAGAAACTCTTTGTGGGGGTGAGGACTAGCGCGCGGGGCGGGGAGCCCAAGTGACTAGTGGTGTTGCAATTCTCGTAGTAATAGCTTCGTTATCGATAGCTGAGCCTTAAAATCAGATAGTATATATTGAGTAATAGTATCGGGAGTATCGATACTATCTAACCTTAATACTATCGATAGAATCGTTACAATAGGCTTATTGCAAGCGTTACTATATAAAATTATCACAATTTATTGATTATATCTTACTAAACTATGTTTTAGTCTAGTCTAGTCGATAGTAAAGAATATTCGATACTATTGTTGGATCGGAAAATATAACCTCATACATCACGTTCTCGATCTACGTTTAATAAATTAAAAAATGCGGATTGTACTTCAAGTGTTTTAATAAGTGTTCTGTGTTGCTTCGTAGCTGAAGTAAGTACCACTAATACCAGTAAAAACTAATACGAACTTATTTAAGGGGGAATTCTTGAATTTGCCTATTTTGCAGGCCCAGCACAGGCTGCGATTTTGTATGCAGCGATGATGACGTCAAAAAGAGAAATAGGCCCTTAAATTATTTGGAAAAAAACACATAGCCCATATCTCTGAATACCTCAATCTCTATCATATCTAACTGAATCAGAACCTCTCTAATTCGAATTTAACAAAAAAATACAAATATAATCTATACTAATATTAAAAGAGTTTGTTTGAACGCGCTAATCCCAGGAACTACTGGTTCGAATTAAAAATTATTTTTGTGTTGAATAGACCATTTATCGAGGAAGGCTTTAGTCTATATAACATCACGCTGCAACTGTTAGGAGCGAAGAAATAATGGAAAATGTGACAAAAACGGGGAATAATGCATTATTTGTTATCTCTATTATATGAAAATGAAGTCTCGCTAAAACTCGTGAACGGCTGGAACCGATTTGGCTAATTAAAGTCTTGAATTACACGTGGAAGTCCAGGGAAGGTTTAAAAGTTATATTTCTTCTAATACACGAGGTGCAAAGGCGACTTCCTATGACAAAACAAATGTTTTCAGGGAACAGCTTGTGCTTTCATAAGCGCGTTTAGTTTGAAGGGCATGAAGGATCACGAATTTAGCGAGATGGGTTTGATAAACTAATATAAAAATATAATTTCCCTCGGGATTAGTTTGTAGATCTATGAGATCTACTTGATAACGTGAGTTAATTTTACTATGAAGTGAAACAATGACTTAGTGATAATAACCTTTTTCAAAGTCTTCTCTTTTTATTTATTTATTTAAGACGCACGCAAAAACTTACGTTTTAATAAGATTCTGGTACATAAGTCTATAACAGGTGAGTACAACATTGTTACATAACTTTTTTACATTCTCTTTCTTTTGACTAGGGTAGCATAATTTAAAATATCGACTATGAACTGACAACACGTCCTATCTGAACCGTTAGTTTCATACGAGTTTGATTACTATGATTATGTCAGATAGTACTTTTTGTTTTAAAATTGCATGAAATTTTAAAATCAGATAGGACCTATTTCCAGTTCAAAGTCGATATGTCATGATAGCCTCAACTTAATTCTTTGAGCATTCTTGTTCTTCCACCGTGTCCAACAGCAAAATGCGTTTCGTATGACATGTTTAATTTTTCAACATTTACCGTGCCATTAATATAAATCCTAAGATATACCAACGGAATGGTGGTAAAAGTTCGAATCGCAAACCTTTTGGGACATTTATCATTAGGAACTGTTAGATCTTAGGTTTTTACTGGAATATCTTAGATTTTCTGCAGTTCGAGCTTTTACAGTAACATTACATATAATAGCAGAGAAACACTGTTATAGATGTATATCGAAACAACGTTTGCCGGGTCAGCTTAAAGTCTAATTATCTGCCTCTTCAATAACATTATGTATAGCAAAATACTGCATCAAAATCCGTTGCAATGTTTTGGAATCAAAGCATACATAGGGACAGACAGCGGAAAGCAAGTTGCCATTATTGGATACTAAAGAAGCAATTTAATGGTTCAAATGTATCCTAAAAATGTGTCAAATCGATAGGTTACCGCAGGTCTGGGTATTTTATAGTATCAACAGTTCATTACATGCTTTAATTAAGGGAATTATTTTATGAAGCTCCTTCAGACCTGGTAAGGCGCTTATGTTTTTCAGGCACACCCACCTCATAAATCTCTTGTTATTTTCACATCGATTGAGTCATGTTTAGGCCACGCCACTTGTTATTAATGTACTTGTAATTTCGAATCCTTCCAGACTAACCACTAAATGCTTAGTTTGATCTTATCAATCATTGACTTAGCTAGTCTATATAATAGCGAAATAGCGATAGATATAAGATCTAGAATCTAGATATTATAATAGCGAAAGTTTATGAGTGTGTAATATGTTTGTTGATTCCTCACGTATGAACAATTGAAGCGTTTTAGATAAAGTTTGGTATGGGGTTATCTGACATCATGGGCTAAAATTCATGCCAAAATTCCTACGAGAACAGCACAAATTTCGGATAACACCAGCCGGGGTACAGCGGTGTACCTATCAGTGTTGATGAGCGATAAAGCCTTGTTACAGATCGACAGACAGACAGCGAAGTCTCAGTACTAGGGTCCCGTTTTCACCCTTTGGGTACGGAATCCTAAAAAGAGTAGCATGGATGACTCGGCTGCTGGTGCAATCGGAATAAGAGCTACACAGAAAATTAAATGTATTTAGGAAACATAAATTACCCAAACATTTTTTTTTATATAACGCCTCTGGTCGTTCTGGAGGGTTGCAAGAATGACCAGACTGGATAGCGAACTTACGCGGGAGCACGCCCCATATAACTGATCATGGGAGCAGCAGGGTGTGAAATCAACTGCTAGCGCTAGTGTTTGATCCTGCGACTTCATTCTTATATCACGTATACGTCATAAAATAACCCCTGT
Organism: Conopomorpha cramerella; assembly: GCA_012932125.1. NCBI lineage: Eukaryota > Metazoa > Arthropoda > Insecta > Lepidoptera > Gracillariidae > Conopomorpha > Conopomorpha cramerella. The sequence goes on along the minus strand of SJJU01035187.1, from coordinate 2,441 downwards.
GGAAAATTTCAGCAATCTAAATTCTCAATAATTGGACTGGGTGATGATGAGTCAGTGATGAATGAATATGAATATAGAAAATGTACATCCCTGTTCCTCAACGGTAAACAAACTACGCACAAACAGAGCGCAATTTTAAATAGAATTCACGTATTTCAATATTTTTTCTCGGTTGCGTGTCGAAGCTCGTCGAATAATGAATGTTGCCTTTTGAAAAATATTACGTTTTTCTCGGAGAAAATACAATGAAAAACTACATAACAATTACTCTGAATCTGGCGCTAGTACAGTATTTTTTCATGAAAATGATATTTTCTATTCCCATAAAGCTGTACATTTGCTAAGATACATTAAAAAATTAAAACCTTTAACTCACGGTATTTGTATGTCTATACCAATGCATGCCCGCTATTCTCGTTAACATTGGAATTTTGGAAAATGTAGACATGACTGAACTTTGCATTCACTAAGGTTTAAGATTTTTTCATCAATTTTTTTTTGAATTGAATTTCTCAAAATACAGCCATAACTTTACTTTAATTTTTTATTTATTTATTTACACACACAACCCTTACAGAATAAATACTAATACAGTAGTGTGGAGAATAGTTAGGTAATATTACATTTTATTACAAAACTTAACATTAAAAAACAAGAAAAACTTAACAATATAACACTTTCACTTTCTACTTACTGTTAGTTACTGTTAGATTAATTAAATATACATATTTTATAATTAAGGTTTTATTATAACTTTAAATAGGAAGAAACAAACTTTCTTTTTACTTTTACTAAAACTTTATTTTGCTAACTCTCATTCTCATGGGGATTTTGCATTATCGCGTTGCAAGTTGCAAGAAAGTTCATGAAGGTGCATGGCTCATTTCAATAATTTATCTTACGCGGTTTTTTTTTTCGTACAAAAGATTTCTCCCGAAAACTACCGTTCCCGTGGGAATTTTCCGATATCGTATTGAAACTAAGCTTTACATTTACTAAGGTATCTGCATTCCAAATTTCAGGCGTACAATTTGAGCGGTTCAGATTTTTCATTCAAAAGGATTTTCACTATGATAGGTATTCCCGTTCCCGAGGCATCGGGAATGCCTATCATAGTGCAGCCCCACGTTATCTGGAACCTACGTCCTTTTCAAATTTTAAATGCCTTTAAAAACATTTAGCCTTTTGGACTGTGCGTTAATGTCAACAAGTCAATTATCCCTTTAAAAAAAATATAATGTACGGCCCTGTACCTCCATAGAGAGGTACATGATAACAATCCACGCACAAACACATCACAACACGATTCACGCATTTCAGTATTTTACTCGATGTGTGATGAATGTAAATAATAATTAATGTTCTAATAAATAAATTTAAAAGTCTTTTTTTTATATACATTTTTCAATTCAAAAATGTTTCTGTCTCTGGCGCTTGTGCAGTATTTTTTCATGAAAAAGATGTTTCCCATGGCCATGTAGTTGTAAATTTCCTAAGATACCCATATACTTAAAAAAATCAAGCTTCATATTCGCGGTATTTGTTTTTCTATACAAAAGCTTTCCCGCTATTCCCGTTCCCATAGGAATTTTGGAAAATTCAGTCATGTCTTAACTGTACATTCAGTAAGGTATATGCATGTTAAATTTCAAGCCCCTAACTTACGCGGTTTAGATTTTTTCAATCAATATTTATCCCGTCCACTCCCGTTCCCGTAGGATTTTTTTCAAAACACAGCCATAACTAAACTTTATATTTCCTAAGGTATCATGTTAGATTAAAAACTTCTAATTTACGCGATTTCTCATATAAAAGTTTTCCGCTAACTCCCATTCCAAAATTTATGATCACACAAACATTTATAACAACAAAAAAAACTTTGTTCAGGAAATGGAGTATATTATTCAAATTGCTGTCATTAGCTGAGTAAGAAACAGTGGGTCCCTATCATGACCCCAAAGTCATCCTGAATACTTGGCATCCTGATATTTTGTATTTATATCCTTTTCTGATGGCTTACTGAATGAGTGAGAAGAAATATACAGGGTTACTTGGAACTCGACGTATTCCTGGTATGGGGTGATAGAGGAGTTAAAATGCAATAAAATAAACCTCCATATGTATGGTCGGAAATTAATGGTTCTTGAGATATTGACTTTTTTGAATATTTTCTAGAAATTCCCAGAATCTTGCATGAAAAAGTTTGTAAAATAAAACCCATGAGTTATTTACTGTGATTCTTTATTTATTTATTAATTGTAAACTCACGTTTAACTATACTAACTATAAAAAACCCAAAATAAAACAACCAAACTTAATAAAATCAACGGAAATAAAATTTTATTTTTGAAAACTTTGTGCTTATAATGAGAAAACATATGCTCTAATTTGAAAAAAAAACATATGACATCAATCGTACAAATTATTAAAAAAACATCGTC
>SJJU01035123.1:0-11075 GCA_012932125.1 Conopomorpha cramerella | reverse complement strand
ATCATCAGTCCTCCTTGCCTGAGGGCGTCCTACACTCCGTTTGCCGAGACGCGGTCTCCACTCGAGAACTCGTTTTCCCCAACGGTTATCGGTAGGTCTCAATAGGTCCTATCTGATTTTAAAACTTCATGCAATTTTTATAACAAAAAGTACTATCTGACATAGTCATACTAATCAAATTCGTATCATACTGACGGTTCAGATAGGACGTAATGCCAGTTCATAGTCGATATACTGAAATTTCATCATCATCATCATCAGCCCATACTAGTCCACTGCTGGACATAGGCCTCTCCAATTGCACGCCACTGTACCATACTGCAATATTAGCCCCGTATTCTGAAACTCCGCTCAAGTATTGGTTTCGATTGATTGATTGATTGATAAACATTTGTAGACATATCTATTATACGGAGTGTAAAAGGACCCCGAGCGAGTGGTCTTAGAAACGTTGTTGGGCTCGTCAATATGAACAACTTTTACTATGGCGACAATGCGACAAAATAATTTCAATCCCCGTACAAAATTCAATTTTGAGGCAAAAATTTGTCTATATAGACAAATGGAGATGCAATTTTTTTTTGTGTTTCCTTGCATTGTCTTCATAGTAAAAGTTGTTCATATTGACGAACCCAACAACGTTTCTAAGACCATTGCTCAGGGTGCTTTTACACGCAGTATTGTTTTCTAGTAATATATAAAATCACTCACATTAAATGTGGTCGCTCTTTATTTTGTAAGGAATTTAAAAACTTATTGTGTTGAAACTAGTCTCTCTACCTTTTGTACTGACCCCGTACCATGAGGCTTTAATCTTTTGACCGTCGGAATATTAATTGCGTTTTCACGATTTTGAATTCTGCTCTATCATAAACTTCAAAAATATTTGTCTAATGTGTCTGGTTTATAAGATATTGGCGGTGTAAAGATTAATGTCACACATCAAGTGTCAAGGGATAAAGAACATTATTAGCTCTAAAAATCTAATTTATTACAATCAAATCTAATCTTCTGGATTGGTCTCCTACCTAATTCCCCATGCCTGTATCAATGACTTTTTTTTATCATTAAGAACAAGCGTTTGACCACCATCCTGCCTGATGTTAAGCAGCAATGTGGTCTATCACTTATCACCACATTTTGAATAAATTATGAATTAATTCCGTTTTTGTAAAATATATCCTTGATTGCAATCTGTACTTGATCCCTAGGCAGTTTTGATGTGTGTACTTCATAGCCTCATAGTACGGGGGCAGGTCTTACAAATTCACGACTGCGCTTGACTCTAACCCCCCGTTGGCACTGCCGCCATTACATGCACAAAAATAACTCTCCGTCTCTTTCACTCTGTATGAGTTGAACTGCACCCGATTAATGTTTGCAACATGTTTTGGCGTCAGTGGAAACGCAGTTAAAGCAAGACTTGTGAAGCGATTTTTTTACTTTGCTTTCTCAAAATGTTATGGTAAGGGCACTAATTCTTGACAGGGAACTTATAGTTGACATCCATGCCTTAGTGCCTAGGAAATAAAAGCCATTTTTCAATGACTTCAATTAAATAATATTAAAATATGACATTTATTTACAAAACACTAAGACATAGTCTCAACTATTAGTGCCTTTACCTTACTAAGGATTCAATTGAACGTTGTTACACAGAAAGTATTCAATCCACAAAAAGTTACTTCGGAGATATGGAGCTTTAAAGTTGGATGCGCTATTGACCCGCCATACATGTGGATTGAGTCAGGGTACATAAAAAATAGGTTGTAGTGAACTTTTTTGTGTAAATGTTTTTTTTATATGATGGATATGTCTTAACTTAGCGCCCTGGTATAGCTAACTCAATTTAGGGCAAAGTGTGGATTGAGTCCTTTCTGTGTAACTACGTCTAATTTTGTACTGGGCCTTTTGTCCGCCAATGTCATCTATACATGGTGATTCGAAATACACATTTTAAGTCGAAATTTACTGTTCCTGCAGACCCTGTATTCTGGTCACCTGCTGAAATGCACTCATGTAGAGTCTACAGAAACAGTAGACTTCTGCTTTAAAGTGTATTTCGAATCACCCTGTATATATAGTCACATTAGACATTGGCCTCAGACGGCATAAGACATTAAAACGCATGTGTAATATAATATTTGTGATTTCTAACAATATATCATTCTTAAGGAAATGATTAGTGATAAGTTATACTTGAAAATGTACTTTATTATTTTGTACTTACTAACATTTTTTTTTATAAACATATTTGTAGGTACACTAAAACATATTTAACCAATTATCAATCTTATGGAGTACTCCATACGATTATATTTCACTAAAATAAATACCACTACCAAAAGTCCAAAATTAAAATTATTATCTATGGTTGTTTTTTTTTAAATGTGAAATTGATTACATACATTACCTATGCTTCAACCTGCATTCTATAGAATGCCTGGGTATTCTATAGATTTCCTAAGTATTGTATTGACTGCATTATAATACATATTGCCTATAACATCTATAATAACTACTTAAAAATTCTACCCCTTCAAAAATCAATACTTTAAGGTAGATACACGTGTTAAAATAATTAACGAAATATTTATTGGAACAAAAATGGACCTAATGTAATACATAAGTTAGTGTAAGTACTATCTTGTACAGTATATAATGTAAAAAAAATACTCTTGTTATATAAAGCTATCACAAAAAAAAATTGTGGTCGTCATGCCCCAGAAGGGGGAGACTTGGCAAGAAAATAGGGATGTACAAAGATAATTTGTATGGGGTTAAGAAAACGTGTGCGTTGAAAAGAGGCAGTCGCAAGTAGACGCGCTCGTCTCCAGAGAATGGCCCGTACAGAGAGAGGCAGGTAGGGCTTGAATGGTGGTGGGCTTGTCCCTGATGTAAAGCTATCACCTAACAATACTGTTAACCTTTTGACCGCCAATTGATAAATTTTGATCTCGCTATTCTGTCGGGCCCCTTTGTTGTAGTGGTCAACATGTCTGCCTCTATTCCGTATGGTCGTGGTTTCGATTCCCACCGCTGACAGGTACTTAGGTGGTGAGCTTTTACGTACTTGATGGACTCTACAAGTACACACATCAAAAGTGTATAGGGATCAAGTACATTTTAGAAGATTGCAATCAAGAATGTATTTTACAAAAACTGAACTCATTCATAATTTATTCAAATTGTGGTGATAAGTCATTGATACAGGCATGGGGAATTAGGTAGGAGACAAATCCAGAAGATTAGTTTTGATTTAAATAAAGTTGATTTTTTTAGAGCTAAAAATGTTCTTGATCCCTAGACACTTTCGATGTGTGTACGTCAGTTCTCTTTCCTAGCAGTGTATGTATGTAAACTAACTCTCTCTCTTTCCCACCTTTATGAGATTGAAGATCAAAAAAATATATCATCAATGTATACTATTTAGTATTAAAACGTAGTATTAAGAAGTCGCTAACTTCTTGGCCATAATTTTGTAGATTTAAATTAATTGTATTTTTTTAGTTAAAAAGTTGAGTTCACTGCCGCATTAATTATGACTGTTATTTCATTTATTTAATATAAAATAGTTTAATTATTATCAATAAATATTTGTCATAATACTGTGTACCTACACTTGAAAATATTCCATAGTGCAATAAGTTAGTTTATTTTTACAATAGTAATGGACTTTTGTTTAAAAAAAACACGATACAAAGTATTTTTCATGGGTGAAAACTTCATGGAAGTCGCAAATGCAGAGTTGAAAGCTGGCAACATTGATGAGTCACTAAGTGAAAAAAAAAACAATGTTGCCAGTTTTTTTCATTTGGAAAATGAAACCCTGATATAAATTTACTAGTCTAACCCCCTCTTACATGATGTAAGTCTCATCTGTTGCTATCTCTTTTTAAAATGTATGCGCTCTAATGGTGCGACAGAGAAAAAAACGGTAACCTAGATACCAAGGTATAGAATATATTTGACCGTCTGTAATCTTGTCGTTCTATCTCGCTCATTTTATAAGTTACCTGAACAGGATAGAAGTAGAAAATAACAGGCCTACAGGTATATTCTAAAAGCTGTATTATGTACCGCTGTCGAAATGGTCTTCAATGGTATTAATTTTGATGACACCTCTTTTATCACCAAAACTCAGTAAAAGTTGTTCGTATTGACGAGCGGAACAACGTTTCTAAGACTATTGCCCGGGGTCCTTTTACTCGCAATATTGTGACAAGTTCAAAAACATTAACAAGAATGTCTAATGATCATCTTGGATGAGTATACGTTTTATTTTTCTTTATAACTCAATGTTGTTCACAGGGTATATAGGCGCGAATATAATCAAAATACAATAAGGAAACTACATACGTCACATATCTATAAATAATCATACACAATTAAAAAAAAGACAAGCTCGAAAGTTCACCACGACGCATTGCGTCGAGTACAATGACAAACGTAAGCTCGAACTTGTCTTTGATTATATTCGCGCCTATATACCCGGTGAGCAATATTGAATTATAATGTCTGTGCGCGTTTCATTAAACTATGATATTTTTCTTTAGTCAATATTAATTAATATATTTGAAACATTCTTGTCTTGTTTGTATTTACTTAAGTATTTATTATTTGTATTCAAATGTTTTGTACATAAACTGACATTTAACAATTCTACCAAAATTTGTACCTTTTTATTTTGTGTGTGCGTTTTTTTTTTCAAAGTGTGATATAATTTATTTATTTTTTTCACAGTTAGGTATATAATAATAGTTGCTAATTATTTGCTATCGTATTTTTTATTGTTGTACTTAGGCTAGTACTTATAAAATACATTACAATTTATGATATATAACATTTAGTTTTTTTTTTATATACTCATGAAATGAAATGTGCCTGAGAATATGCTACGGAGTTGCATAATCACCCCCATAATACCCCCATCGCGTTTTTACAATAGGACAACCAGGAGAACGGAACAAAACGTCATTCAAACGAGGTGGATTTACCATTTACGCGAACCAAATGGTTTGTGTTTACATTCATAGTGCGAACCGCCAGGATGTGGAATGACTTGCACATCCTGCCGGCGAGGGTCTTTTGCGATATTGACGCCGCGACAGATTGATGTTCTTTGCAAATGTATGAAATTGTAGGAATCGCCATTCGAAATCAGCGATACTGACGCGGCGACAATGACGTCACAGTGCCACTGTGCACTTACATATCAATATACTATAGACAATGCAATGGCGTGAGTGCGGTGACGATTCAAGCTCGCTAAACGGTAATCGGTAAGTTATTACCTGATGAAACTTCTTTAGACTAAAGTATACTCTAGTACTCAATTATGCAAACTGCTACTCAATTTTGCAGAGCTACTCAATTATGCAGAGCTAATCAATTATGCAGACTGCTACTCAATTATGCAGAGCTAATCAATTATGCAGACTGCTACTCAATTATGCAGAGCTACTCAATTATGCAGACTTCTACTCAATTATGCAGGGATACGCAAATATGTAGGGCTACTCAATTATGCAGAGCTAATCAATTATGCAGACTTCTACTCAATTATGCAGGGATACGCAAATATGCAGAGCTAATCAATTATGCAGACTGCTACTTAATTATGCAGAGCTACTCAATTATGCAGACTCCTACTCAATTATGCAGACTCCTACTCAATTATGCAGACTGCTACTCGAATTATGCAGAGCTAATCAATTATGCAAACTGCTACTCAATTATGCAGGGTGCTACTTAATTATGAAGAGCTAATAAATTATGCAGAGCTACTCAATTATGCAGTCTACTACTCAATTATGCAGACTGCTACTAAATTATGCAGAGCTACACAATTGTCTGCATAATTATGCAGACTGCTTCTCTATTATGTAAACTGCCACTCTTTTACGCAGGGCAGAGATAACTTGCCGTGTGGTGACGGCGAATAGAATACATGTGTCACCACCCCAGCCAAACTTTTCCCGCTATGGGGGTCGTAAGAGACGACCGAGGGAGCTCTCCAGAGAACGGGCAGCAGCGCTCTCTGTGAGTTAAAGCACAACCCCACTGCGATCGCCAACCCGCCTGCCAAGCGTGGCGATTACTGGCATTTCACCCCAAATGACGGATCTCATTGAGGGAGGCCCTCGTCCAGCAGTGGACGTTATGTGGCTGATGATGAGAGATAACTTACATGTTGCCGTTTACCGTCCTTGAATCATAATCACCGTACTCATTCTCTATAGTAAATTGATATCTTAATGTTTTCGTAAGCTTGTGTAAGTCGTATTTTTAATAATAATAATCATATTTTATTTATTCAAGAAAAAGCATTTGTACACACGGCATGATGGGTTATGAACCAAAATATACACTTCTTAAGTTAAACATCCAGTATTTATAATAGGAAGTACCTTTGTTATAAGTACCATATTTGACAAACACTTTAGGTACGGTATAACTTGAGGCTCAGTTGTTATAGCTCAACAATTTAATTATTGAAGTATTACTTTTCTACGTGAAAATATTATAAGTCGATTTGAGTGGTGTCTTTCCGGTGATGTTAAATGAAAGGAATAGTACCTACCTACAAACAAGGTTAGCCATTTTATTTTGAACGAAAGCTTAGCAAAACGATGACGTAAGTGGTACAGAAACTGACGACCCGCAGCGGCAGCATTGCGTCGAGGGGTACTGCTCGCCACATGCGGTACCACAGCGGTTTCTCTACCGTATACCGCATGAACAGGTCCAACTCCTCCTTTACGTGAGGGTCTGTTAACAAATATAATGGTTGATTAATTTTGAGATGTGTTTTGTGAACAAGAAGAATTTGGATGTAAACGTTATACCTATTATAGGTATGTTAATCATTATATTAAATGTTTAAAACGGGTATTATAGCGCGAAGATTAATCAAAGACAAGCATTCAGCTTACCTTCGACCGTCACGACCGCCGTGACTACCGTCAGCCCGCGACCACGACACATGTAACTGTGTCGAAACGTCGGGCAAACAACGAAGGTAAGCTGAATGCTTGTCTTTGATTAATCTTCGCGCTATAATACCCGTTTTAAACATTTAATATCATGCCAGTGCGCGTTTCCTTAAAAAATGATGTTAATCATTTCATTTTTTTAAAGAAACGCGCACTGAAATGATATTAAAATTTAAAACGGATATTATAGGGTGAAAATTAACCAAAGATAAGAGATTAGCTTCGTTGTTTGCCCGAAGTTTCGACACATGTACACATATATGGTCGCGAGCTGATTGAGTAGGTATACATAGTAGTAGGTAGTATATACTAGGTTATGTAGGCTCTAGAATGGTTTGTTATTCTATTCCGGATTATCATTAAAAGTTACTATGTAAAATTTCATATTAGATCGATGATTATCGCCGATTTACTATTCTGGTAAGTTATATGCTTTGTCTGACTCTAATGGTAAGTATCGAAGAGCCAAATACGCCTCAAGATTTACCTACTTACGCATTGATTTTTCTTTCAGAATAATATGGACCTTAGTGTCGCGCGCTTCCGCTTTTTCTACTAAAGAGAAGTAGGAGCTTAGTAGTTTATCTACATACCCCGTTCTTCAATGTGACACTGCATGAGCACGTATCTGAGCCTCTCTACTTCCATGCGTATGGCTTCGGACAGAGCTCCTGGCGCCAACACCTTTAAGATAGCTTGTATGACGTAGAATCCGTTCAGTATTACCTGTAATGTATTAGGTTCCGGTTAACACATTAACAATGGACGAATTTCATTAAAGGTTATTACCGAGGAATTTAACCCTTAGCTGCATAGTGATGTAATACTACATCAGTATAATTTTCCTCGATTTTTTTTTCTAGCCGTCCCATCTACAGATTTTTTATTCTAAATTATTGTCAAAGGTTCAACTAATACGAATGAACGCTGTTTTTGTCTTTAGGCCGCTTTTAATTTTTTATTTTACCACATAATTTAAGAAGGGTAGGTTTTTATTCAGACAAAAAAACGACATCGCCCTCTTCTGTCGCTCAGAGTCCTCCAATGCTAGAGCGAGAAAGTCAGAGCCAGTAGTCAGCCCTGCTCTAGTAGTCGGCTTTTGGGTCAATAAAATGCTTGTAAATAATTAATAACATTGGACTAACCTCCATTTTTTGTCTTATTTGGGAAAAAATAAATCAGCCATTCCCAGACGTGGGCAAAGTTGACCAAAAATACGCCTTTTTTGACGCCGACATCGGGAACAACGTAGAGTGCTATTTATACATTTTTTTTTGCTAAAAATCGCTCTACGAATTTTGGTAATTTTTTTCTTATATTGCAATATAAAATTCTCGTGTCACAGTTTTCGTTGCCATACTCCTCCGAAACGGCTTTACCGATTTTCACCAAATTTTATATGCGTATTCAGTAGGTATGAGAATCGGCTAATATCTATTTTTTATCCACCTGCCAGTTGTATTTCTCCCAATACACAGGGTACAAAGGCGACTTATTATGGCAAAACGAATGTTTGCCGGGACAGCTAGTATTGCAATAAATACGAAGTGTGTTTACATTCAAGTTAAATGGTAAAATATTTAATTTCAACGTTTTGTAATATTTTTCCAGCCGAATTCAAACTTGAACAATGCACTAAAAGGCTGACTACTGTTGCAATTACCCTATTTATTAGTACCCTATGAATGGAAAAAATCGGCAATCGGTGAATGATTTTTTCCATTCATATTACGTTTATAGACGGATGGTCAGCTGATGGAAAGTGGACTCATGAACGTCATCTTACCGTAACAATTTCATTATCACGATGTTCCGCCTGCTGGTAGACAAATACTATCATTTTTGGAACGTTGATTATTAGAATTGCCATTTCCTGAAAAAATACCCAATTTTGAAAGCGTGTTAACCGAATGGACTAGTCGTAAGCTAAGTGAACTACACACATGCATCTATGTAGCTATTATAGAACCTTCCTAAGGCCCGTATTCTGAAAATTCAAAGTATATAGATATTTTTTTAATGAAACGCACACAGATTATAACTCAATATTGTCCACCGGGTATATAGGCGCGAATATAATAACAAAGATAAGCTCGAGCTTACCTTTGTTATTTTACAGTTGCATGCGTGGTGGTCATGGTAAGCTCGATCTGTATTTGGTTATATTCGCGCCTATATACCCGGTGAATGATAGTGAATTATTAAGTCAATGTATGTATAGCCTCCCACATAATACCGCGATGCGATACGATGCGATGCCATTCTGTACGATACATCGCGAGTTAGATAATTGCGATGTGATGCGAATAAGCAGTTTTGTGTGGGAGTCCTTAGTAGTGTCTATTTTTTTTATTGTTGTGCATTATCTGTAATCATTAAAGCTCATCGGTTTAGCGAGCTAACACACAAACACATCCACCAAGTACTTAAAAGCTCATCGCATAAGTAACTGTCAGCGGGTGGGAATCGAACCCACGACCTTACGGAATTCTAGTCAGACGTGCTGACCACTACCACCAAAGGGTCCGCAATTATGTTTTTCTTGGTCATCAATCGTTATAATTACTTACCGCGCCGTGAATTTCCGAGTTTATCGTCTCCAAAGCTCTCACAACGATTCTGTACATATGCATGTAATTTCTTATAGTATCACATACAGTGTCTTTAGGTCCAACTTTATAGAGATTACCGAGGCAGTATTCTTTCAACCTCCGCCTTATCGAGTATATATGATAATAAACCACGTATAGATATGACAAGCACCATAAAGAATATGCGTATATGGAGATACGCATGAAAAAGTATACGGCATAGAACATATAAGCATACAAGAAGTTACCGTATTTCAAATGTTTACCGACCAGGTAAAATATTGTCCAAGGCACAGACAATGCGAACAAAAGTATCATACAACGGTGTATCTTCACGTATATACCACCGGGGTTTGATTCAACTAACGTTGATATTAAATATATCTTCGACACTTCCCTGTAGAAAACGTGGCGGGATTTCCTCGTGCAAAACGCAATGAATGATAATAATATAAATTCAGAAACGCTAAACACTTGAAACTCTAGTGTAGAGCAAAAAACCATACTACATATCACTAACGATAATGTTAATTGGTATATATATGTGAACATAGAAGGGTTTTCGTTTATATGCATACCACAAAACCGCAACAGAATAATAAAATGACGAAAAGTATAAATTACGTTCAGTTCTGACATGGTTTTAATTTATTTTTGCTTTTATTTGCAACAAGACAAGACTTTTACTCATATATTTACGCACGTAAAATTACATCCAAAACTAACTTAATATTAACTTTTTGGGGGCAGGATTTAACCTTTGTAATTTATTCGATATAGAATAAAAACACGCCTCATGAAAACTGACATTACCTATTGACAAAACCCTAAAATCACGATAAATGGAAAAGCACGTACAATGAAACGAATAATTTATTGTTACGTAAAATAATGTTTTTGTATAATCTCGATCTTTACAAAAAATATTTTCCTGGCGGGCTTAATAAAAGGATTTCATCGAAGGACGTTTTATTGTAAATCAAGGTACAAAAAGAAGTACTTCGATGAAATTCTTTTGAGTCGATTGTTTACGACTGGACACAATATTTTCATATTAATACAAAAAAGAAACTTAAAAAACGTTCTTGTCATAGTCAAAGTCAAAAGTCAAAACATTTATTTTTCATCATGTTAAGTGCTATACAGATATACAGTAGCATAACACAAAGCTTGATGAACGTCATTTATGACTTTAAAACAAAAGTAATCGTCCCCGGTTCGAATTATTATTTTTTTACTAGCCACAAGAACCGGGAAGAAACTGGCATCTTTTCAAATCGCCAAGGCTTACTGCTAAGTATACAACATAAAAATGACATTATACAGAAAACATGTAACATGCTGATGTGGTCGATATTTTTTTTATATCACCATGAACAAGCGTTTGACCACCATCCTGTCTGATGTTAAGCAGCGATGTGGTCTACGTTCATTAGGTACCTATTCACCCGCGCGACTAACTGTACCTACTACGCGGGAAACTCAGACT
>SJJU01035108.1:0-11286 GCA_012932125.1 Conopomorpha cramerella | reverse complement strand
TGATGATTCTTACACTAAAAGAAGGAAATGTATGAAAGAATTATTTCTCTTGAAATGACGAGGGAACGAAAAACAGCGCGAATATCCTTAGCTGTACCGCGCGGTAACACCGCGCGGTACAGCTAAGGATATTGTAAAGTGGAAAGAATTGTATGGATGGATGTTTGTAACGAATAAAAGCTACTTGACGAAGGAACGAAAAATTAGCCGTGTGGTGACGGCGAATAGAATATATGTGTCACCACCCCAGCCCAACTTTTCCCGTCATGGGGGTCGTACGAGACGACCGAGGGAGCTCTCCAGAGAACGGGCAGCAGCGCTCTCTGTGAGTTAAATCACAACACCACTGCGATCGCCAACCCGCCTGCCAAGCGTGGCGATAACTGGCATTTCACCACAAATGACGGATCTCATTGGGGGAGGCCCTCGTCCAGCAGTGGACGTTATGTGGCTGATGATGAACGAATAAAAGCTACTTGACGAAGGAACGAAAAAAATTGTGAGGCGCGCGGTGCTAGTGTTCTTACTAAAAGTATTCCCAGTGACGGCAATATTAAATACAATAATATATTTCAATGCAAAGATGTTACCTGTAGTGCAATTCTCGTATTTTCGGCGATACTAAAAAAGTCTCAACTTAGTCCAAACTCACGAATTTCAATAGTACGTCCAACGGCTCGGAATCGTCAAAGCGTATTCTCGTAAACAAACAAAACTAAAAAATTACTCTTCTCAAACAAACGGTATTCTGGTAATTTTTGAACTCGACTAAACTCGAGCGTAAGCTAAACCAAAACGTAATCGTTATCGAGCAAAAATACGAGAATTGCACTACTGATCTTCAGAAAAGCTCGAATTTCACTCTCGATTTCTCCCTTTGATATTCATTGTACGAATAAACGTTATTCACAGATGGCGTAATAGTTTCTTTGAAATACTCTCTATATTTGAATACGAAACATTCATGCCTAAGTACTACTTGTTAAGGTTTATATGAAAATGTTCACAGAATAATAAATATTATTACCTATTAATTTTTTCTTTGTAGAAACCGAAATGTAAACTGCCAGCAAAATTTGTTGGAAATACGCTCTCGAATTTTGTACCTGTTTTAGACGAAATACGTTGAAAGCATATTTGCTATTTGTTTCATCAATTTAATACTTAGTAGGCCTTCATTTGATTATATTTTGATGAATATAATCACTATACCGTTCCTACAAAATATAAATTCTGTAACATACAATTTGGTAATAATTTCTAAATTGATAGAGCAAAACATTCAAACGTTTTCTAAATTTAAACCCATATTTTACTTTATCCAAATATTCCCAGCAGCAAACCGTGTTGCTCCAATTAGGGCTCAAAATCAAACAACAAAAAGTTTATTTTTCTTAACAACACAATTTTTTAAATTTAGAATTTACTTTTTTGTGCCAGTGCTCGCTGGCAAAATGATTACTCGCCAGTACCCGATAATTTGAATTTGGAAACCCGCATTCTCTAATACCGCGTACGGTCCCGCAGATGTGCCCATTGTGGACCTGAAGATGGGCTCCAAATTGAATCCTGACGAGATAAAGGAAGGGGACGACGTATACTTCGAGTGCACCGTGAAGGCCAACCCTAAAACGCATCGACTCGTCTGGTATCATGGGGTAAGTTATTTCTTAAATATACATAGGTACATTGTCATAATGATGACGGCCGGTCGGACTAGTGGTCAGGACATCTGCCTCTAGAACGACTGGGTGTTTAAAAACACACAGACGCACACAACAAACGCCTCAGCTCATCACTAAAGCATTATGTCCGTGGCGGGAATCGAACCCGCGACCGTCGTCCTAGAGGCATCTGTCCTGACCACTAGACCATGCCAAAATTAGTTTCTTGGAATTTTGAATCCTTCTCCAAATAATACACACCTCACGCCTTCTAATTCCAAAGCGGGGTAGGCAGAGGCACTTGTAAAACAAATGCCCATAGTTCACCAAGCGTATTTAACCCAACGTGACAGGTGGTGAGCCCATAAACTGGCATCTTTTCAACTAGCCAAGGCTTACTACTTATCATAAATTATGAATTGGCTTACCTGGAAGAAATCGCTCGGAGCGATAAGGTCGCCGTTTGCAATCTTACCATTGCATTGTTAGTGTTACATTTTGAAATGTACAGTGTGCAATAAAGAGTAGGTATATTCATTCATTCATTGATTCTCCGTAAAAAAAAATCCCTCTACAAAAAAAAATTCGCCTCTCTACAATGTGTCTTCTCCTGCCAGAACAACGAGATATTCCACAACGAGGCAGCTGGCGTGATACTGAGCGCTCAGAGTCTGGTGCTGCAGAGTGTGACGCGCGCTGCAGCTGGGGACTACACCTGCATGGCTGCCAATAGTGAAGGGAAGGGTACCAGCAACCCCGTCTCACTGCTCGTGCGATGTGAGTACTGAAATAGCCAAGTTTTCTTCACCCATTAGCTCTTATACCGACGCTTTGTTTTGAAATCTATTATACATATACACACACTTCACGCCTTTAATCCCAAAGCGGGGTAGGCAGAGGCACTTGCTAAAGCAAATGCCCACAGTTCACCAAGCGTATTTAACCCAACGTGACAGGGGGTGAACCTATCGCTGCTATAGGGTTCACACTCCTTATGGTGTGCGGGTTTCGTCACAATGTTGTCCTTCACCGTACGAGCGTTGCATTGAAAAAGAGTTCCATCGGTACACGTCCATTAGCCGGACTCGAACCGCGACCTCCCGGTTACAAGTGAAGTATCCGATCAACTGGACCACAGACGCTCAATATAATTAATCTATTACTCAATAATAAAAGTCAAAACCAATTGAACAGTAGGTTAGTCTAAGCGATAATGAGATAATTCCAACCTCGCCAAATAGTCGAAAACAACTAATGAACAATTGATTTGCTATTTAAACTGTCATACTGCTACTACCAGCATCACACAGCATCATGTCATCACACTAACATCCACTGCTGGGTGCCTTTATGTGCCTCTGCAAATTCCCCAGCACCCAATAGTAAGACGGAAAGCCCCATGCCTGTATCAACGACTTACACCACATTTTGAATAAATTATGAATGAATTCAGTTTTTGTAAAATATATTCTTGATAGCAATCTTCTAAAATGGACACTTTTGATGTGTGTACAACCCAATTATCGCTCTATCGAATTGGTATTACCTTCTGCTACAAAGGGATTGTTGCATTTCACAGCTGTCTATTGTGACCCTACATTCGAATTATAAACGGACCAGTCTGTGCTAATCCTTCATGTCCTCGACAATCTGCGATAACTCGACGGTGAACGTGACCTAATGAGAAATAGCTTCGCTGCTATTCAATAGTGAAGCAGCTGATATCACTGCGTATTTCAAATCAGTAGTAGAGTGACATGTACAGATTTTTTAATGTTTAAAACGGGTATTATAATAATAATATTTATTTATCAGAAGAAGAATTACAAGATCTTACTATAGTAAAACACTATGGAAGAATATGATATTGTGTTAAAATAGGTGGAACCTGTGCTATAAGTACCAGTACCTTCCAGAGTTACACTTGACATTGTGTACCTACGGTTTATATCCATACTAAAAAAATATAGCGCGAAGATTAACCAAAGATAAGCATTCAGCTTACCAGTATTTCAGTCAGCTCGCGACCACCACATATAACTGTGTCGAAACGTCGGGCAAACAACGAAGGTAAGCTGAATGCTTATCTTTGGTTAATCTTCGCGCTATAATACCCGTTTTAAACATTTAAAATCATGTCAGTGCGCGTTTCCTTAAAAAATGATGTATAGATTTCTATTAGATTTGCCTCATGTTAAGCAGCAATGTAGCCTACGATGGATCACACGTGTTCATTAAGTACCTATTCACCCCAGTGACTTGAGGACCTTCAGACTGTACTGCACAGTAAGCACAGACTCCGGCAAATCATTCCACATCCTGGCGGTTCGCACTATGAAAGTAGATATAGTAGAAAAAATATGGTGTCATTGTTAAAGGTATTCTGTTTGATATCCCTGTCTGTTATACCAGTTTAGAGCGTTATTGCAGTTCTAAAATACAATAGTTTTCAAAAACAACATTTGCAGATATTGGATCCCGATTCATCAACTTTGATGACAGTATAATGGACATTTTCTCTGACGTTTGTCATTACTATCAAACTTTGTTTAGAAAGTTTGACAGTAATGACAGTTCCCCGCCCGAAAATCTGTCAGAAAAACGTCAAAGAAAATTCCCCATTACAAATAATGGTTCATGTAGTATTAAATACACACATCAAAAGTGTCTAGGGATCAAGAAAATTTTTAGCTCTAAATAAAAATCTAATTTATTTAAGTCATAATCTTCTGGATCGGTCTCCTACTTAATTCCCCATGCTGTATCAATAACATATCACCACATTTTGAATAAATTATGAATGAGTTTTTGTAAAATATATTCTTGATTGCAATCTTCTAAAATGTACTTGATCCCTAGACACTTTTGATCTGTGTATATCTGAATACGCTATTATCTCTTTTTTCTTAATTATTTCTCGCCAGTAACACGGATATCGTGTTGTCTTTTTTCATCGCTTCAAAGAAAATTCCCCATTACGAACAATGGTTCATGTAGTATTAAGTACACACATCAAAAGTGTCTAGGGATCAAGAACATTTTTAGCTCTAAATAAAAATCTAATTCATTTAAATCATAATCTTCTGGATTGGTCTTCTACCTAGTTCCCCATGCTGTATCAATAACATATCACCACATTTTGAATAAATTATGAATGAGTTTTTGTAAAATATTTTCTTCTAAAATGTACTTGATCTCTAGACACTTTTGATCTGTGTTTATCTGAATACGCTACTATCTGTTTTTTCTTAATTATTTCTCGCCAGTACCGCGGATATCGTGTTGTCTTTTTTCAACGCTTCATTCCCGATTAGAGTACAAATAACCTTCAACAGGCATTTATTTATTTGCCAAAGCTTAAAACCTCAGTTCCCAAGGGGCACCAAAATAAGGAATTTTAATTTCCCGAAGCAATTAAAGCACTTTTACAAATAACACTTCGCGGTAATGAGTGGGGGAGGTATTCGAAATGAAATGTCAGAAAAGATTTGAAGAAGGTAATTAACACTTTGGTAGTTTAATGGCCGGCTCTGTTTCCGTCGGTTTAAATACTTTGGCTGTTTCATGGAATCTATGTAATAAGCCACGCGGTACATAATAGCTATTTCTTTTTGAACAAGTTTTAAAACTTGTTTTCACAAGTGTAATAAGTTTCACAAAATGGCCGTAGGAAATTTCTGAACTTTTATTATTTTCATGTGAAAAAAGTTAATTCGGTATTTTATTAACAATCGATTTAGTAAAGAAGAGAAAGAGGGCAAGAAAATTTGCTTTACCGTCATAATCGAAAAAAAATATTTTACTAAGTGCTTCTGTCAACACATTTTTGGGATTGAAATTACATACATACATACACTTCACGCCTGTCTCCCAGAGGGGCAGGCAGAGACTACAGATCTCCATTTGTCACGATCCTGACATACCCCTTTCGCTTCATCTACATTAATACATCTTTTTATACATGACCTCCGGTTTCGATTGAAATTACTGAATTCCTATCATCATCATCATCAGTCCATACTTGTCCACTGCTACAACAATCCTTTATTAACTTCACTATAACTTTTTCGACACACAACAAAATAAAGATTATTTTCAAATTTAAATTCAATATAACTTAGAGAACCTTGTATAGCCGCGGATTATGCGCCCAGACGTTCGTGTACGTCTGTGTTGCAAAATTCGAAATTACTTTCGCAACCCTCTCAGTACCATCACAAAGCCACAGAAATTGAAGGTACCTACGTAGCAACGGCTCAAACATTCTGAATATTACAACAGTATGATTTTAATAAAGAAACGACACTGCAAGAAACAGAAATCGTAGACAAGGAATAGGTTGTTTGTTCTCCTTTTGGTCCAACAAGATGTTGTCATTGGGAATTGAGCTGAAGTATTTTACACGATTTAAGAAAAAAAAATACACTTCACGCCTTTTAATCCCGAATCGGGGTAGGCAGAGGCACTTGCTTAATAAGCCAATGCTTCACCAAGCGTATTTAACCCAACGTGACAGGGGTTGAGCCCATCGCCGTTAGAGGGTTCACACACCTTGTGGTGTGCGGGTTTCATCACGCTGGTGACCTTCACCGTACGAGCGTTGCGTTGCGTACATAGGCTCTGAAAAAGACTCCCATTGGTACACGTCCAGTAGCGGGACTCGAACCCGCGACCTCCCGGTTACAAGTCAAGTATCCGACGAACTGGACTACAGACGCTAGTAAAAATTCCAGATCAACCTGAGATAGTCTTTAGCTAATACTAGAGGACAGGTTAATGTATACAATTTGTGTACATATTTGAGCTGTAATTTCTTGTGCAGTCTTCGGTTACACGGTTTAGTACATTACGGTCGTTGCAGTGCACAACCATAAGTCGCTGTAATGGCATTAATGAGTATTCAGCGCTTAGCTTAAGGACTCGGTGCCGTCTACAGTCGTGGAAGTAGTGTTTTATGTTAAACTGGGGATTTATTACGCTGTGAACGAGGTTTCGAAACTTCTCTTGTTCGTTATCATATAAACTTTTTACAAGGAAATGTGTATTAAAAGCGTCATTTGTGTTCCGATTATCTGGGAGTCTTGGTGAAGGAAGTTTATATGATAGGTATTTTACATTCACAGTAAAAAAATGTATTTAATTCCATTCCATGGAACAAAAGTTAATTAATATCACTGACGATAGCCGAAATTCAATCAAAACAGACTAAACAAACTCCACACAACATAGTAACTAAACAATCAAACAGTCGCAAACAAGAGTCATGTGTTTTTCCAAAGCCCCCGTGATTTGTGTAAACAAAATCCTAATTTATACTTGATTACTTAAATACGACGAATCGGGGTACGGAAATTGCACTCGTTGGCTGTCACTAATTCAATTGTATTGTATTTCCCGTTCAAAATGTAGAATAGCGCCCCCAAAGCGCAGTCCCACAAGGGTACCGTCTGATGCCGCAACTTCAGTATGACTACACCATCCACTTTGAGTCTGTTCTCACGCCTCGCTTCGTTCAAATTGCGCCTGGAACACTCCTCACACAACCTAATTAGTCTCACTACTAAAACTGAGAACACCAACATCCCAGAGTCCCACTTCCAAATTATTTTAGAAAGCACCCATTGTATCGCCAGCGACCAGCTAGAATTTCCAAAACTAATTTGTCACGGCTACGAAAATAAAGTAAAAGTCGTTTGATATATTAAAGCCGAAGTTGGTTAAAACCAGGAAAATTTCGGTGTGAATTTTAGTTTCGAGAACTCAACGACCCGAAAAAGGCGAATTCGAAAAAGGCCGAACTTTCCGCTGAGCAAACTTTGCTCGAGGTGAATTCTCGCTGGCTAAGCTAACAATTAGAGCTGCAAAAACTGGCCCACGAGCGCGAAAATTATTTGACACTAACACTTATAAAATAGCCGACTAAAAAATAAACGCAAAATTCAGTTTCAACACTCAATTTACCTCTTTTGTGGGTATATTAAAGTTTCTTTTGTTTTGTGTCGGACGCCGCAGCGGGAGAACGTGCTATGCAATTTAGCCCGCGAACCGAATCGGGGAGTCGCTTCTCTCCTTGAATCTCCCGGGATATTAATTTTCTCATTAAAGCGCAGTGACGTGATAATCTTTTAGATGAAACTTTGAGGTTTTATGACAAAGTTGGCGCAGATCAATCTCGTTTAAGTTTGATAGTTTTGTTACCTTCGCACGCTCCGCTCGGCTAAACTCCAGTCGCGGAGTTTGCTTCGCGTCACTAGAATGGTTTATTTGCATAATTGCTGTAACGACCTCGTTATTTTCTCTTACATTGAATTTTATAACTTCTAAAAGCTGTCTTTCACTTTGGTTATTATTTTCGTCTGAATACATTAAGGGGATATTAAGTGTTCGAGTTCTTTGCTGAACGTCGTGTAAGATGGGAGTTTCGGGTGTTATTGCGAAGATTTGCATTTTTACTGGTATAATACTGGCAGCTTGGTGTCTGTATTACCATTTAGCAGACACTCTTTATTGTTTGAGGATTATTGTTTATACACTTAAATTATCTTCACTCTCGTCGACCGTTTGTATGAGTCGATGATGTTAATTGTTTTTACATTGTTTACATCAATTCAGATGAAGTTTTTTGTTTCGTGCATTCTGCGGAATACATAGGTATATGCGAGGTGTTATAAATGAACGAGCCCTATCAATTTATCTTTAACTAGTGGACGCCCCGCGATTTCATTCGCGTAATTTCAGTTCTTCATTCAAACTCTAACGCCCTCTATATAGTGACGCGACCAACAGGACCGGGGTAAAAAGTATCCTATGTCCGTCTCCCGGTTCTAAGGTACCTCCCCACCAATTTTCAACCAAATCGGTTCATCCGTTTTTGAGTTATAAATGGAGTAACTAACACGACTTTCTTTTATATATATAGATAATAAGTGTTGCATTTACAATAATCGTAAACAATGATATAACACAGATAGATTACATTTAAAAAAAGAATTGTAATCGCCAATGATTCACTTTCGTGAAATAATATAAGCATAATCCTCAACAAAAAGTAGATAGATAGATAGACATTTATTTAATTCACATGAAACACGAGATACACAATAAAACTAACAACACATAAAATAACAATAGGACATGAGTATAATACTGTGTGCCTTCACGCGAAGAAAATAGGTTTCGACTCAGCTTAATGTCACAGTTGCCTGCGACGCTGATATTCTGAACGCTGAAAGTATTAATTTATTAAAAGTATTAATGGTTCTTTCTTTCATCACACAGACGCGCCGATCTGCGCTGACCGACGTGACGGGGAGCTCTTCGGTGCGCTGAAACATGAGACTGTGTCACTCCACTGCTCGGTCGACGCCAACCCTCCACTCGTGTCCTTCCACTGGACCTTCAATAACTCCGGGGAGCAGGTGGAGGTTCCACCAAGGTAAGATGGTATAAGATTATGAGATAATTGATGAATTTTTTTCTGTGTAAGGAAATGCCCCAACATTTCCTTATGAACGTACAATACACTTCACGTCTTTTAATCCCAAAGGGAGGGTAGGCAGAAGCACTTGGTAATAAGCAAATGCCCACGGTTCACCAAGCGTATTTAACCCAACGTGACAGGGGGTGAGCCCATCGCCGTGAACGAACGTGAACGGAGAAAAAGGAGACTGAAGACTAAAAAACGTGTGACCCATAAAAATGTGTATCCCACCTGAAAGATGCAGAATAGTTATTGAAGAAAGAAAAAAAACCATTTGTTTGTGCCAGTACCTACCTACTAAAGTTATATTCTGAAAAACCCATATTTTTTGATATTACAACAAATTGGGAAACTTCTCTACGTAAACTGTAAACATACGAGTAGTGATCGATATAGTACGACTATTGCAATACCCACAAACTGTATCCCTGCCGTACAGTTTCCAGAAACTTGTAACCAAACTCCTTGTATAATATCCGCGCTTTACCCCAAGGACCAAGACTCCGAACCCCGATGGATAGGAAACGATTACACAAGTAATTGCACCGTTGCAACTGTTTACCTTATTTATTGGCATACTGCGTACCCGATTATGGTTATTTATTGTGGAGGAAAATATCGTCAGGAAATCTCCAAATTCGGAAGAGTGGAAGTGGTGTAAACTTCTTACATTATCCCAGGCTTGACTTGTAAACTATTTTTGCATTCTTTGAAAGGATTTCATTTCTAGTGGCATTTCCCCCAAAATTATCATGGAAATCACTAGCAGAGGCCTTCGTCCAGCAGCGGACTTCATGTGTCTGATGATGATGAAAGAAGTAAAGTTGTAGTTTAAATACTAGTAAGTACTTCATGATTGAAGCTGAACCATATGCTGTGTTTTGGTAGGGAAAGAGATAATTTGAAGAGGTTTCCATGGTCCCAATCAAAAATGTCGGTTGTAAAATTTTAGGAATATATTCCTAAATACATATGTATTATAGTACATATTATGTACTTTTTGGGAATTTTGGATGGTATTGGATATGGAATTTTTAGGAATATGTACACTGTTAGATTGGCGATATTAAGATCTATTTCATTACCTATATTACATCACGTAAAGATACCAAAGATTATAAGCTGTTGTAAATTTGAAGTATGTACCTCAAGTACTTTAGTTTTAATATCCAAAATTGGAGATCCGACTTTCTTAATTATAGGGACCATCGTTATTTTTAAATAGCACCATTTTTATTACCGACATTTATTGTTAGTGGCATTTTTTACTTCGTAGACTAATAAAAACAAATACCGTGATGCTTTTAACAAATAAAAGGAACTAGTGGACCCGGCAGATGTTTTTCTGTCTTAATTATGAATATAAATATAAAATAAGTATAACCTCCAGGGTGGCCTGCGTCCAGCAATGGGTGTCACTTTTTTACGTTCAAACCTTCTCTGGTCTTCCATGAGTAAATCAATACCACAATTAGCCAAATCTGTAACGGCACAGACACATTACAACGAAAAGTGGCATTGATTTTTATATACACACATCAAAAGTGTCTAGGGATCAAGTACATTTTAGAAGATACATATTTTGCAATCAAGAATATATTTTGCAAAAACTGAATTCATTCATAATTTATTCAGAATGTGGTGATAAGTCATTGATACAGGCATGGAGAATATGGTAACGAGAACAAATCTAAGATTAGAATTGATGATTAAATAAATAGATTTATTTTACAGCTAAAATGTTTTTGATCCCTAGAACACTTATTGATGTGTTCATAGTATATGGTAATGATATCTTAAATGAACGATATTTTCTATCTCTTGTTTCGAGGGTCAGTCCCCAAACTTCCCTGGTAAAAAATCATTCCACTAATTTCTCATTACAAATTACTTCTATGAAGAAGCTGTCATCTGATTTTTCTTCTACCGCAGAAGATCCATTTGGTAGTGCATTGCAATGCAGCGCGTATATATATTTTTTCTTCTTATTTCTATCCCGTCTTTAGTTTAATAACTATGTGGGATCCAAGACAGAAGGCTAGGCCCCCCCGGGATCTAGCCCAGTCGTCACTGATTGAGCTCTTGTCTATTCTGGATGCCGCCGTAGATCCTGGCTCTAACAGGAATCACAGTGGTGGGAAA
>SJJU01035095.1:0-10671 GCA_012932125.1 Conopomorpha cramerella | reverse complement strand
ACCTACTATTATTATATATTAGTGCTGGAAAAAGGTTTTTGGTATAGTTAAATGTGATAAAAAATGTATAAAAAAATAATCATGAAAACGAGCAGCGCTGCGCGAATTCAAGCTATTTGCATTGTACTTGAAAACTTAAAATATTTTATCACCTATAATTTTCAAATTGCATATCAATTTATATAAAAAAGTCGTCGCTCGTGATCCAATTAAGTACCTATTATTAGAGAGGTTGTGTTTTATTGTAATGAAGAATTGATAAAAAAAAAACAATTAAGTTATTATATTAAAAACATCGTTGTTTGTTTTTTTTTTCGACATAAGAAATGCGAATAGTGTGATCGTGGGAGGTTCGTTTGTCTGCGACGTCGATGTAACTGGACTGATGTCTGAATGGCATAACGACTATGAACTGGTAATACGTCCTATCTAAGCCGTCATTATGATACGAGTTTGATTAGTATTACTATGTCAGTTAGTACTTTATGTTTAAAAAATTGCATGAACTTTTAAGATCAGATAGGACTTGTTGCTAGTTCAAAGTCGATAAGAGCTCGTGCCCACGACACCGGCTTTTCGCCGGAGCTAAATCCGGGCGTCAAACCGGAACTACGGTTAGGTCCGGATGATCATCGTCAGTCTTATATGAGACACTCTTAAGCCACGACGTCAATACCGACGAATTAGATCCGGCGAAAAACCGTCTCGCGGGCATAAACTCTAACAATATAAATATATATGTTACATATATATATACGTTCCTACCAGTCCATGGTTTTAAACCGGCCTTACATAAGTAGTATGACATAGAATAAATAAAAAAAATAATAACATAGAGAGTCGAGTGCTAGTTTTCTTTGTTATAGTCGCTTGCAATAATGTTCTGTTGCTATTTAAAGAGTGATTGGATTTATATTGCGTTCCAACTTCAGACCAAAAACAACTATATAATTGCAATCTGAAACGACGTAACTGGAAAACGTGCAGAAGTGAAAGAGTAAGAAAAAAATATCATCTGTACCTTAACACGTTCACTGTCCCCTTACTATAGTTAAGAATGACCCGGCAAGTCCAAAATAGGTCGAATGCAATCTATAATTTACACTATTGTAGTAGTTCAATCATAGTGGTATTTTTATAACCGAGATTGTTTTTAATGTATTGTATGTGTTTATTTTCCGTTCATACGTCCACAGTTAATACAGTTCTCTATTGACAAGTTCAAGCCGAAAAACGATGTGTTAAGTTGTATGTGACCAATGACCCAAAAGGTGAGTCATGAACTTGTCACTAAAAATTGTCGTGACCCACCAGATGGGTCATGGGACAGTGAAAGTAAGGGTAAAGAGCTAAGGGTAAATATGGATCCAAACTGTCAAATTAGTAGTAAAAGTGATAGATTGGTTCCAGAAGTACATAATTTTCCATACATTTTGATGGAAAACAGGCAGACTGAGGTTGGTGCGCGGTTTGCGAGTCTAGTTGTGATTGGTCTGACGGTTCCAACTAATAACCTTGGTTTTCCGTCGCCGAAACATGCAGAAAAAAATACATCGTTTGACATGGGTCTAGTGATTAGCAGGCCTAGCACGAGCGTCAAGAAAGACACGAGAGAATAATTATGTCCGAAGATAGCCTTCTGACATATTGGTACCAAGCCTTGCGTACATGGATGTGTGTCAAACAAGTTTTGAATGCTTGGCCGGTGGAAGGGTATGGTTAGAATGGATTAAACAATTTGCAAACAAGCGTTCGGTAATCCGAATACTGCCGGGAAAATTTGTAATACATTCAGAAAATGTATACTGATTTTATTTCTGAACAACTGTGATAGTTTTCATTTCGCGACTGTTGACGAAACTGCTTATCGCTTTTGCTCTAATATTGCAATCACTCTGTAAGTAACAAAAAATAATAATAATTACGGACTGTCATATCATGCGAACTTTGTAACGGGCATAATGTATCAGCTGTCTCTCTCTCTCGCACGCATGTAATGGGCGCAATGAATGAAAGGGACAGCTGTGTGCTCGTCGCATTGAAGGAACGTTCAGTCACATGGCGAAACGACGTATTGAACCATAGTAGGTATATTATTAACAAATTCAATAATAAATAGTAATAATAAGTTATTTAATAACATGCATAAACATTTTGTATTATAAGTAGATAGTTTCTTGGAAAAAAAAAATATTGAGGAATCTACACACACTTTCATAATCAACACACCAGTTTGTGGATGCTTGTGTTTAGGAGTTGAGGTTTGCTTCTTAAATGGCAGCTTTTTTTTTCAGTCCAATGACTGCGGGGTGTCTTTTTTTTTCTCGTTTCTCCCCCCCGACCATAGACGAAGTTTGAGGTCGTCGGTGTTTTTTTTTATTTTATCTTATTTTTTTCTAACATCCTTACATAGAATCATTGAACCAATTCCTTTATTTTTTTTTGTAACACATGAACTATGTTATATTCCATATTATTGACTGTACTTTTAGTGAACTAATCATGTTAATGTTATGAAATAGTCAATCAATGTATATGCTAAGTGTTTGTTTTGTTAATAATAATAATTATTGAAAACTTTTATTTCCCTCCTGCACAGGAGAAATACAATATAACTTAACTTTGATGGGAAATTTAAACTAATTTTGTATATTATTTTATAAAATATGTACCTACCATTTTTTATTTTCTGTCGTCGTAGAGTCGAATTCATTTTCTTTTCTTTTTCAAAAGACATAAAAAAAACATTATTATTTTAATAATATTCTGAAGCTGTGTAAAAGCTCTATCACTTCGCATGAATTGCTTAATTATTTTTACCGAATCTATTTGTGTGAACGTGTTTCGTTGGTCAGAGAGTGTATGTTTGGGGTTTGTGGCTTTCGAAATGTCATACTTATATAGAAAACAATGTATAGTTATTGTATTTATTTATGTATATCACTCATTGAAACATGCTTCTATACTTTACTGTTAGCAATCGATTTGTAAGGAGAAAGTTTTAATAAAAAATATGAAATTTTATGTTCGTTGTTTTAATTTATGTGGCTACTTCAGTAATTATTGAGTGTAAAAGGATCCTGAGCGATGGACTTAGAAACGTCTGGGGAATATGAACAAATCAGTAATTGGAAAAAAAAAATCGTCTTTCATACAAAAATAGGACCAATTTTCTGCTGATGGCGTTTCGATTGCTCGGACATGGCGTTAAATCAAATGAGAATGTTCATCAAGAGTTAGTAGTAAATTGTAAAAAACCATTGCGCTTTGTTAAAAAATTGTAGAAGTTCCGAGTCAGAAGTTATATGGGGTAAACCGTGGCCGCGCCGTCGAAACGGGGAGAACGGCGCGGCCACGCAGATCTCGTAAACCAAATCATGTAGACGTGTAATTCTTTTTGTCAACGACGGGTTTCATGTTGTAAAAAATGTAGAAGAAAGAAAAAGTAAAGAAAACCATACGGTTTAAAAGATATGGCACTTTGAAGTCATGGCCGCGCCGCTGGCGGCGTTTCGATGGCGCGGCCACGCATATCTCGTAAACTAAAGCATGTAGACGTGTAATTCTTTTTTTAAACGACGGGTTTCATTCTGTAAAAAATGTAGAAGAAACAATAAGTTAAAAAAACTATACGATTAAAAAGATATGGCACTTTTAAAGTCATGGCCGCGCCGCTGGCAGCGTTTCGATGGCGCGGCCACGCATATCTCGTAAACTTAAGCATGTAGACGTGTAATTCTTTTGGTAAACAACGGGTTTCATTTTGTAAAAAATGTAGAAAAAAGAAAAAGTAAAGAAAACCATACGGTTTAAAAGATATGGCACTTTGAAGTCATGGCCGCGCCGCTGGCAGCGTTTCGATGGCGCGGCCACGCATATCTCGTAAACTAAAGCATGTAGACGTGTAATTCTTTTTGTAAACGACGGGTTTCATTTTGTAAAAAATGTAGAAGAAGCAAAACTTATCCATTATTGAACTATTTTAGTAAACTATTAAGGTAAACAATTTCTCTATAGCAAAAGTACTGCTAGGGTGACCATTATTCTTGTTCAGATTTTAGGTCGGTACCTATTTTACAAAACAGACTGATAACTAATTCTTAAGTAAGTATAAACGTCACTTAGTGTCTTAGTATTTATCTTATATGTATTATAAATGTACAGTCCGTTCCAATTAGAAAGAAAAAAAATAGATAGTATTTTTTTACTGATAAGTAACTTTAAGTACTGAACTACACGTAATAAAATAAGTAATAATCTCTTAAATATTAATTAACTATTAAGGTATTAAAAAAATAATAAACTATTTAGGTATCTCGGATACTAAATGATGTAGATACTTAATTCTTTCTGTAAACGTAAAGTCTCATTGTGTAAAAAATGTAGAATGTGAAAAAAAGCTCTTGTAGCCCTTTTTAATAAATACTTTTACCAGAACTTTACTTTCTTATTCTTAAAATCTTGCTAGGGTGACTATGATTCTTGTTTAAATAAAAGCCAAGTAGGTATATGATTGACGAAAATTGTTTATTTTCACAAATATTTTAAGGTAAAAATCAACTGTCAACTTTTACACAATAATAAAATACGTAGCTAAATAAATAAGTTACTAACATTATAATTTTTATGCTATCTATAAATATGCAGTAAAATAAGTTTGGTTTAATCACAGTAAAATCAGCTTTAAATAAAATCACAATTAATAATCACAGAGCAATCACAATTTGTAAATATGTTATGAACTTTGATCTATAATACCATATGTCAAAGAATGCAGAGTCAAAGGGTCTGTAGAGCTCACATGCATTGCATTTTTATTGTCATCGTAACATAATATTTCACACTCATTAATGAAAATATGAGTCTTATAATGGCCAATGTCACCAATGCATGGGGGAACATACTCTATAGCACCTATTAATTTGTATGTTTTATGTGCTATCTTGATGTTTTGAGGTACGTCAACTAATAACAACTTCTCCGTGCCATTTAAATCAAACGAAATAATACTATTGTAAGCACACATATAGTTCACAGTTGTATGCTGACATTTCACACATATTTTTGGATCAGAATAACTTAAAATTGCATCTTCAAGCCCTACAATTCCAAAGGTATTTATTATTTCTATATTCAGAGACACAAAGACAATGTCTCTTACTATTTTATTATTGTAATATACACAGCTTTCATTTGTACATTTTTTAGTTCTCTTAGCTGACCATAAATAATTCGCAAGTACGTGTTCAAATACATACGCTACATTACTGGCACATTCGAATGCATTAATCGGTCCTGTTTCTTCCTTCTCAAGTTGCCACGCTACTCCTGCAAAGCTTTTGACTCTGCATTCTTTGACATATGGTATTATAGATCAAAGTTCATAACATATTTACAAATTGTGATTGCTCTGTGATTATTAATTGTGATTTTATTTAAAGCTGATTTTACTGTGATTAAACCAAACTTATTTTACTGCATATTTATAGATAGCATAAAAATTATAATGTTAGTAACTTATTTATTTAGCTACGTATTTTATTATTGTGTAAAAGTTGACAGTTGATTTTTACCTTAAAATATTTGTGAAAATAAACAATTTTCGTCAATCATATACCTACTTGGCTTTTATTTAAACAAGAATCATAGTCACCCTAGCAAGATTTTAAGAATAAGAAAGTAAAGTTCTGGTAAAAGTATTTATTAAAAAGGGCTACAAGAGCTTTTTTTCACATTCTACATTTTTTACACAATGAGACTTTACGTTTACAGAAAGAATTAAGTATCTACATCATTTAGTATCCGAGATACCTAAATAGTTTATTATTTTTTTAATACCTTAATAGTTAATTAATATTTAAGAGATTATTACTTATTTTATTACGTGTAGTTCAGTACTTAAAGTTACTTATCAGTAAAAAAATACTATCTATTTTTTTTCTTTCTAATTGGAACGGACTGTACATTTATAATACATATAAGATAAATACTAAGACACTAAGTGACGTTTATACTTACTTAAGTATTAGTTATCAGTCTGTTTTGTAAAATAGGTACCGACCTAAAATCTGAACAAGAATAGTGGTCACCCTAGCAGTACTTTTGCTATAGAGAAATTGTTTACCTTAATAGTTTACTAAAATAGATCAATAATGGATAAGTTTTGCTTCTTCTACATTTTTTACAAAATGAAACCCGTCGTTTACAAAAAGAATTACACGTCAACATGATTTGGTTTACGAGATATGCGTGGCCGCGCCATCGAAACGCTGCCAGCGGCGCGGCCATGACTTCAAAGTGCCATATCTTTTAAATCGTATGGTTTTCTTTACTTTTTCTTTTTTCTACATTTTTTACAAAATGAAACCCGTTGTTTACCAAAAGAATTACACGTCTACATGCCTAAGTTTATGAGATATGCGTGGCCGCGCCATCGAAACGCTGCCAGCGGCGCGGCCATGACTTTAAAAGTGCCATATCTTTTTAATCGTATAGTTTTTTTAACTTATTATTTCTTCTACATTTTTTACAGAATGAAACCCGTCGTTTAAAAAAAGAATTACACGTCTACATGCTTTAGTTTACCAGATATGCGTGGCCGCACCATCGAAACGCTGCCAGCGGCGCGGCCATGACTTCAAAGTACCATATCTTTTAAACCGTATGGTTTTCTTTACTTTTTCTTTTTCTACATTTTTTACAGAATGAAACCCATCGTTTAAAAAAAGAATTACACGTCTACATGCTTTAGTTTACGAGATATGCGTGGCCGCGCCATCGAAACGCTGCCAGCGGCGCGGCCATGACTTCAAAGTGCCATATCTTTTAAACCGTATGGTTTTCTTTACTTTTTCTTTTTCTACATTTTTTACAGAATGAAACCCGTCGTTTAAAAAAAGAATTACACGTCTACATGCTTTAGTTTACGAGATATGCGTGGCCGCGCCATCGAAACGCTGCCAGCGGCGCGGCCATGACTTCAAAGTGCCATATCTTTTAAACCGTGTGGTTTTCTTCACTTTTTCTTTCTTCTACATTTTTTACAATATGAACCCCGTCGTTGACAAAAAGAATTACACGTCTACATGATTTGGTTTACGAGATCTGCGTGGCCGCGCCGTTCTCCCCGTTTCGACGGCGCGGTCACGGTTTAACCCATATAACTTCTGACTCGGAACTTCTACAATTTTTTAACAAAGCGCAATGGTTTTTTACAAATTACTACTAAATCTTGATGAACATTCTCATTTGATTTAACGCCATGTCCGAGCAATCGAAACGCACAACATTTTCTTGCTCGGGAGATGGCATTTTTGACGAACCGAACAATGTTTCTAAGACCATTGCTCGCGGTCTTTTATACTCGGCTATAGGTTCCAAGTAACTCTCTGTGAAACAATTGCATTGATAATGGTAAAGTACAGCGACCGAGGGCTGACGGGTATGCCGTCTTGGCTAATTCCGAAAATCCACCCCAGGGTGGATAGTGGGAAAATACGCGTCCAAAAATCCAACTCATCATATAAACTAAATTTTCAATTTAATGGCAGGGTGGATAATTGAACGCGCGTTTTCCGAATATCTACCCTGGGGTAGATTTTCTAGGGTGGATAATCGGAATAAGCCGCCCCGTTTGCTATTATGTTACATATATGGTTGCTACTTTATTAGAAGGGAATATCTTTACGGGCTGATGCAGATTCCCAAATTATTACGCGTATGCCATAAAAAAACATTACAATTATTTTTAATTAAAATGGCCCTGTAGACCCGGGCGACGAATAGGGCTACGGCGTATCCCCTGCCTGTCGTAAGAGGCGACTAAAAAGGGGGTGAAATAGGGGTTGTGGGTCACCCGGGCCTGGATGATCTAACCATAACAACCCCTGAGGAGAGGCGGTAGCAAGGTGTGGTCCCCTGCCAGCCGAAAATGCTTAAAATATTTTAAATGTTTCTACTTTTGAAACCACGGAGTCAGTTTTGAAAGTATTGAAAAGATAGATAGTCATTGCGTACTACATAAGGTGGGGATGTCAATGTTTTTGCACTTTAGTGTAGCATACATCCAGCACTATAGTGTGGTTAAAGAACTTTAACCTCTTTCTAGTGTAGTTTGTTTAAATAATGGCATTTTTCGTGTTGTAACTGATGATAAAATAAAATTTCCTAAATGCCCTTAATGTCGCCTAGTCGCATTTAGCTTAGTAACGAGACTAAGCGGCATTTAAGTATTGCAAAATTCTTGAAATAAGTTACTTAACGGAAAATTATATTTTTTTTATTTTAAAAATTATAAATCATAGAGATATCTTTATTAGACAGAAAGATAGAGCTTTTTTCTGATTACGTTGGAATTAAAAAGGGAAAATCGACCTCATGGCGTTTAGTGACGTTTAAGTTAACGGACGGCAGTACCTAGACTAGTCTAGACTATGAAAAAATTACAGGCACCGCATTCATTTTCCTAATTAAATGTAGGTAGTTATTACTCCAACTGTTTGGATGCTCAAAATGTTTATGTTGCGAGAATAAATGAATTTTCTTTCTTTCATTTGCATACCAACTTACCTAGTTATGTTAAGTTTGATCACAATGACACATTTCGATCTAAAATAATATGAAATTATGTCGATTATTTGGCGGCAGCTCCACGTGATTTTCCTGGATAATTGGTATCAAAGGTCTCGTCGAAATCGTGGGTAGGCAATAACGACTACCTCACAAACTAATTAGTGGCAATTGCCTGAATTTAATATCGAATTTAGCTGTTAGGTGATTTCCGCTAGGTTTCTCCAAATGCAATTTACTTTCACACTGTAGTGTCATAGTGGACAATGGATGATATTTTAAATTGCATTGATGATGAGACGAAAGGGATGATAAAATAAGGACCAATGACAAATGGTTTAGTCTTTGCCTACTCCTCTCGGAGATAGGTGTGAAGTGTATGTTATAGCCATTGTCGACAGTCATTTTATGACGATAAAAACTTCACGTAAAATTAAAACACTATGCCTTTTAATCCCAACGTGTGGTAGGCAGAGGCACTTGCTAAGCAAATCCCCAAACGATCTAGACATAGACATTCATTTAATTTAATTTTTGCTAAAAAACACACAAACAATTCAGTACAATGTATCGTTTGTTTTCTGTGTCTGTCAGCAAAAAAGAGACGCCGACTCAGCATATTGCCAAGGTTGCCCGTGACGCTGGTATTCTGCCAGCACTCATGACTGAGGAGAGATTAATAAATATATAAATAATTAAATATTGCAACACAATTTACATTTTAATATAAAGAATACCAGATATGACAAGGCTTGAGCCCAACACCATCATAACACTGCTTGTGGTATGCCGAGTTCATCAAGATGTTGTCCTTTACTGTATGAGCGTTAATACATGCGCTCGGAAAAACAGACCCATTGATAAACACGTAGTTTAGCCGGGTCTCGAACTTGCGACCTCCCGATTTCAAGTCGAAGTACCTACTCGACCACTAGGTCACAGACGTTTACGGTCTCACACGCACACATTCCGCCGATTGCATTTCTTCATGAAAATAAATATATTATCTGTCAAAGAGGAAACGGAAGACTTCTCGTCATCTGCCATTTAAGGGCAGATATTTTTGTAGGTATGTACTTAGTAACCGGGATATTCCCACCCACTGTACTATGTACTTAGTACTCAAGGAAGGTTGACTCAGGTTGAGTGAAAACTCGGACAAGCACTTGGTGCAGGTGCGAGCCGTAGCACCATCCTGACCCAATTACTAAGTATACCACTTTATTATCTGTAGTTTAGCCCGCTTGAAGTATAGACATGGACCACATTTTAAACAGAAAATATTCGCATTTCTTTTGTATTTACTTACGTACTTACGGTTGACCTACACGCACCCATATTCTTTCTTATTCCGGTTTCTCCTTTTTTAATTACCGTGATTACCCGTACCCTTTTTTTGTCGCGGGGAAATCCCACCCGGGGTATGATGACGGCAGTGGCGTGCACAAAATATAGACAAAAAGACACTGCCTACCTTAGTATTTTGGCTACCCGAGCTAATAATAGAGTTATTGCTAGATCTTTTTTTATTGTACTCACAACATAGGTTAAAGAAGGTCCTGTGTGTTTGTGGGTGAGTAGATAGGTAGATACCTATAATTCGTGAAGACAAGTTACCTATACATAAGTGTCAAATCTTGGTGATTACTGCCTACCTTGTCGTAAAAGCCAGTGCACGCCACTGGATGACGGACGATCCTCGGGTTAAATTTTGTCAACAAGTCCGTTCTAACGACATGAAGGTGCTAGCCCAAAGCGAGCTGCCGATATTCAGTGACCGACCACGGTGTCACACGTATCCAAATGCTAGCTACCGCGGCTTTCGCAAGCCATGTCATATTTTATTTTATTTTATTTTATTTTATTAAGGATAACCAATAGGGTCTTACACAAAACATATGTATAAAATGACAGTAAAAAAAACTGGTAAGTACTTAATAACAGGTTACCATTGAGAGCCTACAACCAGGTACAATAGTAGTCACGCTATCTTACAAAAAAAATATATATGTATAATGTTATTCGTTATGTAGAAGCTCAATAAAACATAATGTGTTGCTCTGTAAACAAAGAAACGACATTTAATGTTCGCTATTTACACAA
>SJJU01035029.1:0-10781 GCA_012932125.1 Conopomorpha cramerella | reverse complement strand
CCCTCCGGACGACTTCGACATTTTCTTAATCTTGTCACTTCCCCACTTGTCTCTATTTTGACTAGCCATTTCTTTACTTTGTCTATCTTTTAAAATTGACTCGTTCCTAACTCGTGTCCACTCTGGACGATATCGACATGTTTTGAACTCGTCTCTTTGAATCATGCATTTCATGGTTGTTTTATTTTGAGTTTTTATAGTTAGTATAGTTAAACGTGAGTTTACAATTAATAAATAAATAAAGAATCACAGTAAATAACTCATTGTTTTTATTTTACAAACTTTTTCATGCAAGATTCTGGGAATTTCTAGGAAATATTCAAAAAAGTCAATATCTCAAGAACCATTAATTTCCGACCATACATATGGAGGTTTATTTTATTGCGTTTTAACTCCTCTATCACCCCATACCAGGAATACGTCGAGTTACAAGTAACCCTGTATATAAAAGAAAGTCGTGTTAGTTACTCCACTTATAACTCAAGAACGGCTGAACCGATTTGGTTAAAAATTGGTGGGGAGGTAGCTTAGAACCGGGAGACGGACATAGGATA
Organism: Conopomorpha cramerella; assembly: GCA_012932125.1. Lineage (NCBI taxonomy): Eukaryota > Metazoa > Arthropoda > Insecta > Lepidoptera > Gracillariidae > Conopomorpha > Conopomorpha cramerella. Next base: position 10,227 of record SJJU01035029.1, on the reverse strand, counting down.
CTTTTTACCCCGATCCTGTCGGTCGCGTCGCTATATAGAGGGTGTTATAGTTTGTATGAAATACTGAAATTACGCGAATGAAATCGCGGGGCGTCCACTAGTTAAACATAAAAGATACCCAAGGAAGATTGACGTCAGGCAGGCGGATGGTCATAAAAAATATGCCAAATCTAACTGCAACATGGATGTACGAATGGTTAGAGATGCAGAGATGACGAATGATAGAGATGAATGGCGAAACGAAACGTGTTGCGCCGACCACACCTAGTGTGGGATGTGGGCAGGAAAATGATGATGATGAAAGGGGTACAAATAGTTATGCTTCTAAAACTTGGTGGTAGTAATTTTGAATAGCAATTAAAACTTTCAGTCACTACACGAATGCAATCGCGGGGCCTCCACTGCTATTATACATACTAAACGTTTTGGAGCACATGTCTCTTCCAAACATCTTAAGCATCGCCAATCTTTTAAAAAACTATAAAAGATAACGTTGATAGTGGAGTTTCGCCACCCAAGCGGGCTCGTTAGCGATATCTGGAGACACGACACACGATTGCGGAGGTTCGATTCTCAAGTGGTGTAGGGTTCCACTGCGATTGGTGGAAACTGTTATCATGTCCTGAAACTAAGAAGACGGTGATCTACTATATAAAAATAAGTCGGGTTTTCTTCCCTGACGCTGTAACTCCAGAACGCACGAACCGATTTCCACGGTTTTGCATTCGTTGGAAAGGTCTCGGGCTCCGTGAGGTTTATAGCAAAGAAAATTCAGGAAAAAATTTAACAGAAAAGCGGGTAAACGAAACGAACCCATCTGGTGGCGAAACGAAGTTCGCCGGGTGTGCTAGTCATGTATAAAAAGATGTGTGAATTTAGATGAAACTAAAGAGGTATATCACAAGGACCGTATCAAATGGAGATCTATACTATATGCCTGCAGAATACGGAAGTGTAAAAAATAGGGATAGTCTGCAATTTCTGTAAACGACATGTTTTTCAAGGTTTCTATAGTTATCTTCGTCTTTTACTTTTTTACATATTGTTGCATATTTATGTGACGTTTTCGATAAAAACAGAAGAAATTTCCACAAAACACCGAGTCTGAAGACCAGCGATCTTAGAATAAAGTAGTTGCTCTCTTTCGTTCGCAACTCATCATGCTATAAAACGTCCCATTATTTATTGTAAACTTACCGTTTCTACACAGAAACATCTCAAAAATCACCTACCGAACCAAAGAACGGAAAAGAACCGTTTCCATAATTTTTTTTTACCATCCCCCTCAAGAGCAGGGTGCAAGCGTGGGTGGCGGGCCATTTTTTAGCGATGGCTACACAGTATCGCCAACAATCGGCGCCTGCGCACGACATGTTTGTCCATTAACTAGACACAAGTTAATTGGTGTTTTACCTTCGGCTCCAGAGTGTGTCGCATCAAAAGGTCGTTTTAGGATGGAACGATAAAAAAAAACTTCAGAAGAGCGTAAGCCGGTAGTTCGGAATTTTGGGAGGTTTAAGTTTTTTTTTTTATGTGGTCGGACCGAAGAATGAAGATGTCTCCACTCAATTAAAATTGGGACGTGTCAGTATGTGGCCGCGTGGTGTGTGTGGCGTGGTATTTCTATTGATTGTTGATTGTCTTTGCACCTGCTTCGGTGTTGTGTTTTAGGCTTTTTTTAATTAATTAGAGTTAAATAATAACACCAGATTATAAATCAATTAGAGTAAGAAAGTGCAGTACACTTGTTTATTAAGCAAGTGTCTCTGCCTACCCCGCTTTGGGATTAAAAGGCGTGATGTGTATAGAGTAAGAAAGACTAGGATTTTAGCACTTGGAGATTGGCTGAAGAATCGTAGTAGTTGGAAATCGAATGCTCTACCCCTTAGAGATAGAAGTAAAGGGTGTATATTATATCATTATCAGCCTATATGGGTCCAATGCTAGACATAGGCCTCTCCATTTGCACGCTACTGTCATTGGTTTTATTTACTTCTCGGATCCAGTTTCTACCAGCCCCATCTTTCACAAGTCAGCCAGTCCACCTAGCTTGAGGACGTTGTCGCCGTTTGCCGACATGGTCTTCAACTGCCGTTTATTCTATGGCTAAAATAGTATAAGTATGACCTAGTGGCGAAGCTAGGGGGTAAGCCGGTAATACAAGACAAGCCTATGCCAGGCACATTAACAAATATTTTTAAGGAAATTAAGTAGCGTAGGGACTTATTATAACTCAAATAAGGAAGGCAAATAAAAACAATCTAAATAAGCATTGGATAAGTGTTTATTTTTCACTACCGGTTTACCTCCTAGCTTCACCTCTCATAGATGGTTTTTAGATGATAATTAAGTGAAAAGCGTTACCGATTTTGCAGGTAAGTAAATAAGTTGCACAAACATAACTGTTCCAAGTGTATGTCATTGCTAACTGCAAATCTTTACTGAGAACTTTAGTAGACATTTTCTATTCTAAGTTTAACTCATCATCATCAACCTACGTATATTCGTCCACTGCTGAACATAGGCCTACCCAATGAGGAATTTTCTTTGACCTTTTTCTGACAGATTTTCGGGCTAAGAACTGTCATTACTGTCAAACTTTGTTTGGAAAATATCAGAAAAACGTCAAGGAAAATTCCCCATTGTACGCTGCTAATGTCATTGGTTTTCGACTTCTCGGAGCTTCTGCCAAAGATCTTGCGCACATCAAGTTTAACTACTAATCTAAATTCACAACAGGCACGAATCCTGGCAACTTTATATTTCAACTTTTTTAATTCTATTCCTACAGCGTGTGTGGTGGCTGCAGCCAAATCTGCGCACAAGCACACGATTGAAATCCTTATACCTATCACAACAAGGGCCTATTTATAGAAAATTAGTTCAGCGTCCAGGATCAGCATCGTTCAGTTGTTTACATTTAATCATGTTCAAATTTCAATAACGGTAGCGTTTTTTTTTTCCTTCCACCCAATACCTCAGAGGCTGCCGCCACAGTCTTCGGCGGCGGCGTCGGCATCTTTGATCTATTGCCGATTATTTTGAAAGATCGTGTAAACAGAAGCCAGACTTCAAACGACGAGGCGGCCGAGTGTGGTTGTGAGGGGCCTACTGTGCTTTCGGACTTGGGTTTGAAAGAGGTTAGGAGAGACAGGTTCTTAGCCCTTTGCACCCGAACTGAAACATTCCTGAGAGTTGATTTCAATTGAATTTGAACCTTATTGTGTGTTTATGGTGTTCTATCATCAACTAGGTACAACACAACAATTTTTTTTTAATTTGTTGTACATTTTTACTTTAGCCAATAGATTATTTAGTAGATGGAATTAGTAATATTATTTAGTATTTTGGGAAGGTGTTTTCAAGTTCCAAGGGTTCTATTCAAAATAGAGGGTTTTAACATAAGGTCAATTATATTCATTCTAACCATATTCAGATAGGTTGGAAAGGGTTAGGCAGACATTAGACGATACGTTTTGATCTCAGTTTTACCACAGTCATGATTGCGATTGACGGATTTCCTATCGTCTAATATAGTGAATGATGTTTGAATTAGTATTAGTAGTCATTCCATAAATCAGAATGATGGAATTGAATGACGCTTGCATGAGCGTCTAATGTCTGCCTTAGAAGGTTTTCTTTTATAAAATCAACATAAGAGCAAGTAAGAAGACGAACGATCATAAAGTAGTTGCATCTCTTTTGTTTTCAACTAGCTTTGACAGATTTTTTTTAGATAATACTCCTCATTAGACGATTAGAGATCGCCAGTACCTACTCAGTGGTAAGTAGCCTTCGCAGTGGAAATACTGATAACTACTACATTTCTCACCATTCAAATTTAAAATCGGGAATCCTATTCTGCTCCGTTTTAATGATTTATAAGTTGGCAATTGTTGTACTGAGACTGATTTGAAAAAACTCTAATCTCAGTATTACCACACTGATTGAACCGTGGGCATTCTGTTAGCAAGTGTCTCTGGCTACCCCGCTTTGGCATTAAAAGGCATGAAGTGTATTTTTTTATTACCACTGTAAAGACTACTTACCACTGTGTAGGTACTAGTGAAACCCACCCATGGAAAGTATAGTAGACCCCCGCTACAGTGTGGCGACCGTCAGCCTCGCAGTGATCGCGGGGGTGGCCTACTCGCTTCGTTACGTCGCTTTGCGGGGATTAGGGATTGCCGTTTGCAATAATCCAACAATGTTTGTCTTTGTCTTTTTCTACTACCTTAGCTTTTTCACCACAATATGGGTTGCAGTGGAGTGCCATATAGGTAAAAAGACACTGCCTAACTTAGTATTTTGGTTACCCGACATAATAATAGAGTTATTGCTAGATCCTTTTTTGTTCTACTCAAGACATAGGTTAACGAAAGCCCTGTGTTTTGTGGGTGTGTAGACAAGTAGGTACCTATGTTTCGTAAAGACAAGTTACCTATACATAGGTGTCAATCCTTGGGGATTACTGCCGACCTTGTCCTCAACCAGTGCACGCCACTGTTGTACTGGTTGACTGGTAGAAGATGCAATAGCTTTAAGTCCGCCATTTGTTAACATTGTGCAATAATTTTTTAAAACTCTACTACTAGAATTCAGGAATTCGATGTCACCACACAAAAACCGCTTTGAGTAGAATTACCACAAACATGCACACTCATATTTAAAAATCTTTCAACTGCGCGAACCGCCAGGATGTGGAATGACTTGCCGGAGTCTGTGTTTCCTGCTCAGTACAGTCTGAAGGTCTTCAAGTCACTGGGGTGAATAGGTACCTAATAAACAAGTGTGCTCCATCGCAGACCACATCGCTGCTTAACATCAGATAGAATGGTGATCAAACGCTTGTTCATAGCGATAAAAAAACTTTCGCATGTAAATCATTAATTAAAAAAAATGAATTCACTATGAATATGTTCCCCGCCTATTACAAATGGAAGCATATTTAAATGACACGCTGTTTACATACTTTTGCAGCTTTTACCGAGCCTTTTGTGTCCGTTATGTAAAGATACATACATTATTGTAAATTACATTAATATTTAAGTGTTTCGATATGCAAGTCACTGTATAGGGCGGCACAGTCGACATGACTGGTGATTTTTGACCATGTTCCGGTGACAGTGTGTACCACTGTGCGGCAAAATGACGACAGGCCAACCCACTGTGCAGAAAATTGTATTAAAAAAAATCTGTTACACAGAACATTAAGCATATGTATGCAGATACTATTAATTTATTGCTGGAGATATTCTATTTTAGTTTGAGTTTATTCATACGGTGATCACAAAATATCGAGTGTATTTCATTGAATTTTGGTATGTTCTCTAACTAAATCGCTGTCAACAGTGTTTCGTAATACAAGTACATATTACCCACCTACATACTTAGGTAAATTTAGTCAAATTAACTTCGCATATTTCTACAAAATCGGGTAAGGATTAAAAGATGATAAAAGTCTGGCCGTTATCTCTTTTGCACTCAAGATCGTCGGTAGAGATAAAGGGAATATTTATCTAAATAGACACGGGATCGCCTCCGCCAACAGGGTATCGTGTAACATCCAATATCACAATACTAATCTCCATTTAGTTGCAACAATGAAAACGATTTAAAAATCTCAAAAAACTTGTCCGTGCACACTTCAGTGGTTATCAAAGGTCTCTTTCAGCCGGCGACGGCGGCGGCGGCGCTGCACAGTGGGCCCGCCAGCCGCGCTCGCCGCCGGGTCAAAACCCTAATGACTCGAACGAATAAAATCGACAATTTGCCACGTACGATTGAACAACATCAATGCGATTTCTACACCCCAAAAACTATCGGCAACGTACCGACAACGCGCCGCCAAGCGATTATACAGCCTACAGCTATTGCAACTGAGTGCAATATAGTTCGCTATAGCAAAAACAATGTTTGGCAAAATGAAGACATAAGCGTCGTGTATTGAGGGCGAATGCCATAAAATGTTATCATTTATCATGAAGCGGTGTTTGTTAGAGCAATCGCGGTTATTGTGGCAAAACGGCGGCGTAGACATTATTAATGTATTGAGTGACATCTGCGTGTTATAGTTGTGTTATTGAAAACAGCAATCCATAAATCTCGGCGCAAACATTGTCTGCGCACAGCGCCGAAATTGGGTTGGACTATAAAAAAAAAACGCCTAGTAAAGAAGTATAATAACAACAAAAGTCCGTGTAACGGTTAATATCATTGAATTGGTAAATTATGCCCAATAACGGAGCAAATAATTAGGTACGTTATTTTTTATTTATTTATAATAGATACCTTCTGATCAAATGTGCTCCATCGTAGACCACGTCGCTGCTTAACATCTTGCTTGTAGGATGGTGATCAAACGCTTGTTCATAGTGATAAAAAAACATAATAATCATAATTGTTTATTGCTTCATGTGGTACAATAGGTGTTAGCTTAAAATTAATTAACCGTAACATGAGCCCTGCAAGGGCACTGCAATCATAATAAACCTACTACAATGTACTAGCATTGCAAAGTTAAAAAAATTAACATAATATAAAATATTACTTATCTTCTAATTAAATATTTATTAAGGGCCTTACTGGCGGAATTGCTATTTCGTAGATACACAAAGTTCAACTTAACTTGTCAGTTGTATGTCAAATACGGAATAAGCAGTTCAAGTAGTTCTGCAATAACCGTTGTATAAGTGATAACACGTTTATTGGTTAGGGGATTAATTTATAACATAAATATTGCAGTAACATTACACAGTCTCATTTAACTTTTTGTAAATCTGTAAACTTCATCATCATCACATTGGTAGTACAAAACAAAGTCACCTACCGCTGTCTGTCCCTATGTAGGTATGCTTAAGTATTGTAAACTACGAAACTGGTTTTGATGCGATTTCCTCTAATAGTCTAAAATCATTCTTGAGAAAGGTTTATTTGTATAACACATTCATGTAATAACAAAGAAAAACTGTTATAAATCTATATTGTTTTATATCCGAGTCAGCTAGTTTAAAATAAAACCATCTTACTATTACGAATTAATATTAAAATAAATAAAGCACCTAGTTTTCAGTAATTGTGACTTTATATTCACAACTTAATACATTTGTAAAACGTATATAAACTAAGGTAAAAATAAACATCAAAAAGTCCGGGTATGCAATAGCTACAAAGAATTTCCATCAAAGTTATAGCGACGTAGGTACTCAACAAAGCACCTGGTATAATCTCCAACATCAAACACGACAATAATGCATACGCGCTACAAGCTTACACGGCTATATACGTACATATTACTAACACAATCACACGTCAATTTATCACAGTCAACAGAATAAATAAGTTTAGCAAACACACAGCGCGTTGCACAATCGAACGGCGACCGCGCAGCTTTCCCGACACTGCTAATATTGTAAAATATTTATTTAAATAGGGGTGTTCGATGTTTAACGTTATTATTAAGTTGTATGTGACTTCCGCACATTCATCACGCACGGGTGTTAAAGCGGATTCCAGCGCCTGGTATCGGCGACCATTCACCGCGGAGAGCGTGCCAAATCTTTTCAAAACGCGCGCACATTGCCCGTCTTTTGTCCACCTCTCACGGCCTTTACAACCACTGTCCATGATGATTTTATTGCGGGTGCATTACGGAGATCATTGCCCACTTATTCATTGGCGGACGATGTTATATGGCTGTTGTAAAACAATAAATAAGAAGATTGTTTACAGATTTAGTGGTTTCGGTCACTCGGACCCCATGCGTGGAATTCGACATGGTGCGGTTTACAATTTGATCGTAAACCCATGATGGTACAAATTTAAATGCCATTGAAAACGTCCAGAGCGATGACGATGTGCCATTCTCTTTTTGGAAGGTAATGAATGCTATTTAGTAGTTTTGTTTTTAGACAATGTTCAGCTCAGTTGGACGCTTGCGGTCGCATTGTGGTCCGGGGTTAGGTAAGTTTTGGCGTAACGAACAGCTTTTTCTCCCTGAATTTCAATGGAAAGTCACGGTGTGTTTGCTTAGCACCAAGTTTCAAAGGACCATGCCTTTAAATTTACAGGACAATGTTATAATAACACAGTATGTATCGTTTTCTTTGAGTACATAACAACCACCCGAAGAATATAATAAGATACTACGAGAAGAAATTACATTCTTTCATTAAGAATAGATACATATACCTACATTGAATTCCTATTTAGTGTTCAATAGAATAAGTTTTTCACTTTAGTTTTTTTTATCTCTATGATCAAGCGTTTGACCACCATCCTACTCGATGTTTTAGTAGATGTACTTAGAGAAAAGTTACCTTCTGAATGAGAAGTTATAATGTGTCTGCTCACCTTACACTTTGACTATCTGGTGCGTAATCTACTATTAAGCGTGGAAAATGTTTCCCATTACATAGTCCATTACGCAGATTACAGGATTCTAATATTTATTTAAAATTAAAATAAAAATTAAAATACACTTCACGCCTTAATCCCAAAGCGGGGTAGGCAGAGGCACTTGCTAAAGCAAATGCCCACGGTTCACCAAGCGTATTTAACCCAACGTGACAGGGGGTGAGCCCATCGCCGTTTAGGGTTCACACACCTTGTGGTGTGCGGGTTTCATCACGATGTTGTCCTTCACCGTACGAGCGTTGCGTTGTGTATATAGGCTCTGAAAAAGAGTCCCATTGGTACACGTCCAGTAGCCGGACTCGAACCCGCGACCTCCCGATCACAAGTCAACTATCCGACCAACTGGACCACAGACGCCTTCAGAAATATTTATTACTACTTAAATTTTTCCTTCTTTTTCGAAATAATCTTGTAATTATGGCGAACAGAATTCTAACAGAATATTATAATTATCACTAGAGAAATAATATTAATATGATTATACAGGACCTTCGTCAGCCTATGTCGTGAGTACAGCATAAAAAGATCTAGCAATAACTCTATTATTAGGTCGGGTAGCCACTAAGGTAGGCAGTGTCTTTTTGCTTATATGGTGTGCATTCCACTGATTCCTTGCCTTCTGTTGTGTACATCTGTTTTATATAAGCATCTCTTTTTCTGTTTCCCTTTTTTATTTCAAAAAGGCACAACGTTTTTCTACTACATTGTTTCCATAACCATTGTAATTATGATCGTTGACGGTAGCCGCATAATCCCAAAACCTGGTGACAATCATCCAACACTAGTGTCCCCGGAGAATTTTCGAAACTTTGTACGAAGCCGAACAGTGCTTTCGGCTGCTAATGTTGAAATGATTACATGGCATTTTGTCATTACGGTCAACTCCTTCGGGACAAATAAAAGCGCAAACCCCTCACTGGGAAGTTCTAGGCGAAATACTCTTCGGCAATTACTTTCGGCAGTAGCACACACAAATTGTAAGTGAATCTATTGTACTATTTGCAAAAGAAATAATTTCGAGGAAAATTATATTCGATAACGAATGAAAGGAAAAAAGAACCGACTTCAACCAGTAAAATTTGACATATAGGTTGTTTTCTCATAGATGCCATTGTCGGAACAGAACCAAAATATGGGACCAAACGGGAAGCACCAGCTTTCAAATAAAAAAATCATCCAAATCGGTTCACTCAGGCGAAAGTTAGAGGTAACAAACATAAAAAAATACAGACGAATTGAGAACCTCCTCGTTTTTTGAAGTCGGTTAAAAAATATATTCTAACAACATTCAGACATACATTGATTTACGCACTAGCCAACACAGCAGACATTGTTTTGCCAATATCAAATCAAATTATATATTTCTTCATCGTTATAAGTGCTATTACATACAGATATACAGTAGAAAAGCTTGATGAAAGTCATGTATGATTTTAAAAACAAAACGTCCCCGGTTCGAATTAATTTAGTTTACTGGCCAGAAGAACCGGGAAGGAACTGGCATCTTTTCAAATCGTCAGGGCTTACATCTAAGTCGTATCTTAACATATATATATATATATACACTTCACGCCTTTAATCCCAAAGAGGGGTAGGCAGAGGCACTTGCCAAAGCAAGTACCCACGGTTCACCAAGCGTATTTAACCCAACGTGACAGGGGGAGAGCCCATCGCCGTTATAGGGTTCACACACCTTGTGGTGTGCGGGTTTCATCACGATGTTGTCCCTTCACCGTACGAGCGTTGCGTTGCGTACATAGGCTCTGAAAAAGAGTCCCATTTTTGGTACACGGTCCAGTAGTTCCGGCACCG
>SJJU01034995.1:0-13038 GCA_012932125.1 Conopomorpha cramerella | reverse complement strand
AGAAAAAAAAAGTATTTAAGTAAGTATATCTCGTTGTCTGATTTCCATAACACAAGTGCTTCAGCTACTTAACATGGGATGAAGGCAATGTGTGTGTTGTTGTAAAATATTTATTTTTTTATTTTTCTCTTTACAGCAAATGCGTCGTTCCGGCAACTCGGAAGAGACGAAGCGCATACTCATGGACCTGGACGTGGTGGTGCGATCCCACGACTGTCCCTACATCGTGCGGTGTCTGGGCTGCTTCGTCACCGACGCCGACGTCTGGATCTGCATGGAGCTGATGGCCACGTGCTTCGACAAGCTGCTCAAGAGGCTCGGCGCTCCCATACCGGAAGCGATACTTGGCAAAGTTACTATGGCTGTGAGTTGATTTTTATATAACGCTAGTGGACTCGACGGACGTTGTCCTGTCTTAACTATTTATATGAATATCTAGGATGGCCTGTGCCCAGCAGTGGATGTCATTTTTGTGTGTATGTATATAAGTATGTGTATTGTACCAATTGTATATAAGTGATCAGACAGAGAACCAAAGTCATCGACATAGCTCATCGTTTTAGCAAGCTGAAGTGGCAGTGGGCCGGCCATATTTGCCATATAACCGATGACCGTTGGGGAAAACGAGTTCTCGAGTGGAGACCGTGTCTCGGCAAACGGAGTGTAGGACACCCTCAGGCAAGGTGGACTGATGATATACGCAAGAAGGCTGGCAGAAGCTGGATGCGAGAAGCCGAAAACAGATCACAGTGGCGTGCAATTGGAGAGGCCTATGTCCAGCAGTGGACAGGTATGGGCTGATGATGATGATTGTACCATGAACAACGTAGCTCAGTGATCCCAAGGGCCCTGACTCGGTTCCAATAATAAAACACAAATTAGTGCAAGAGAGAGAGTATATTTGCATTGTCAAACACACGGCTTATATACAACGTCTTTGACCAAACGCTAGTGCCATTCAGGAGGAGTATGTCTTGGCACTCGACTGTTTTTTTTTAATCACTATGAACAAGCGTTTGACCACCATCCTGCCTGATGTTAAGCAGTGATGAGGTCTACGATGGAGCATACTTGTTCAGTAGGTACCTATTCACCCGCGACTTAAAGACCTTCAAACTATACTGCGCAGGAAACACAGACTCCGGCAAGTCGTTCCACATCCTGGCGTCTCGCACTATGAAAGTGGACGCAAACCGTTTGGTTCGCGTAAATGGCAAATCCACCTGGTATGGATGACTGTACACAAAAGTTTTTTACAGTAGTTAGTAATATATGTACAATATATCTTTCCTGCAGACGGTGAACGCCCTCTCGTACCTGAAGGACGCCCACGGCGTCATCCACCGGGACGTGAAGCCGAGCAACATTCTGCTGGACGAGCGCGGCAACGTGAAGCTGTGCGACTTCGGCATCAGCGGCCGTCTAGTCGACTCCAAGGCCAAGACCAGGAGTGCTGGCTGCGCCGCTTATATGGCTGTGAGTACATTATAAAAGCATGTGATAAATCCCACCACCACCCAAGCCCTACCTGCCTCTCTCTGTATGGGCCATTCTCTGATGACGTGCGCGTCTACTTGCGCCTGCCTCTTTTTAACACACACGTTTTCTTGACTCCATACAAATTGAGTACATTATACCTAACTAGTGGACTCGAGAGACGTTGTCCTGTCTTAACTATTAATATGAATATCAAATTAGTATAACCTCCAGGGTAGCCTGTGCCCAGCAGTGGATGTAATATACTCTTTTATAAGAAGCACAACAAAGAAAGAATTAGCGAAATCGGTCCACCCGTTCCGAAGTTATGGTATGACAACGAAAAGTGGCTTTAATTTTTATATAATAGATTAGTATTATAAAAGACATTTTAAATTATCATTTTTAGAATGGCTGCAACACGACTTTCACATTCTTGACATGAACCTACCTACATTTAGTACAATATCCATTAACATAACAATATTTTATTTTACACCTCACAGCATGTCACAGGTATTGATGTAAGATCAGGGCTGGGAACGCTGTCTTTATCCACACCATTCCCAGCACATGCTGAATCAGGGCCTTTTTGCATTCGCCACGTCCACCTCGTGTATCTTCTGTCTATACGTTTTTGTTGTGTCCATGGGAGCTGAATGAACAGCGATAACACCGTGGAATACCTCTAGTAAATAATTATGTCTCGGGGTTTAGGTAACACTGCACTGGTGCAATCCCTGCAGGACACGTCTGTCTTAGCTTCGGTGAACCTGTCCCGGTCCTCCGCGCTTTGGTATCCCACATTATATTGGAAGGCAGCACGGTTCCCTCGAGAGTTTTTGTTAGGATTATCTAGGCCTCTGGCCAACAACTGTAAAAGCACAAAACAACTGTATAACTGGGTCCTCAACCGTAGTCCTATTTTTCGCTCACCGAGTATTGTCTTACAATATGTGTGTAGGTATACCGATGATCTATTGACGGTTTTTAACAGACTTCAAAAAAGGAGGAGGTTCTCAATTCGTCTATACAGACTTATAAACTTTTTTTTGTGTTTGTTACCTCAGAACTTTCGCCTGGGTGAACCGATTTGGATGTTCTTTTTTTTTTATTTAAATTTTATTGGTTGAAGTCGATTCTTTTTTCTTTAAGTTATCAATATTTGTTTAGGATGCTCGGCCTGTTTTGCAGGAATAAAAAACTATTTCTTTCTTTTATCTTGACATTACTATTCTCATATTAAAAGTTTAAAAGACTTCGTTGTTTGCTCGACCTTAAATGATGCTTATTGTACCCAGCCGGAGCGCATCGACCCGCCGGACCCGACGCGGCCGGACTACGACATCCGCGCGGACGTGTGGTCGCTCGGCATCTCGCTCGTCGAGCTCGCCACCGGCGTCTTCCCCTACAGGGACTGTCAGAACGACTTCGAGGTCTTGACTAGGGTGAGTGCTCCTAACTTTTTTCTTGTGTAGCTCTGCAGGGCCTTGTGCCCAGTATCACTGCGACCATTGCTGATCTATTGTGATCATCATCATCATCAGCCCATACCTGTCCACTGCTGGACATAGGCCTCTCCAATTGCACGCCACTGTGATCTGTTTTCGGCTTCTCGCATCCAGCTTCTGCCAGCCTTCTTGCGTATATCATCAGTCCACCTTGCCTGAGGGCGTCCTACACTCGTTTGCCGAGACGCGGTCTCCACTCGAGAACTCGTTTTCCCCAACGGTCATCGGTTCTACGGCAAATATGGGGTCTATTGTGATCGCCACCTGGTTAATCATTTAGAGTTCAGTATCAATTTTGAGCGCCTTTACAAAACTAAGTACTTTTTTGATATTGAGAATCATCACCTCATCTGATGAAAATATATGTTTTCCCACATGTGTGGATCGTTTGTGCATCAGGGGTCCGCACTCACTCAGAAGGTGTATGGGAGTTTCTTCACCCTCATTGCAGTAGCGACACATGTTTGTGTTTCGGATGCCCATTTTGCACATGTGCTTGTTTAAAAAAAAACATTTATTTTTCATTAACTTTTAAACATTATTCTATAAGTGTTGGCAGCCTTAGCCTAGTTAGCTCAAAGCCTGTATCAGAAGGCCCCGCTCTTTCGTGATTTACATAATTTAGTTAATGACATTATTAATTTGTTTAAACAGCAATGTCCTGTTAAGGTTCTCACCAGGATGCGTAGATTGTGATCTACTTAACTCGATAGCTTCTCTTGCTGCTTTGCTGTTGTAGGCTTTTTTGAGAGCTTTGGAGTGTTGCATCCCTGGCGATTGTTTCCACTGCGAGATCGATTCTTCTCTGTATTGTTCCTTTAAAAGCTCCTAACTTATAATGTGTTGCTGTTGTGACCCTAAGGCCGGAGCTCCACCGAAGCGGAGAAGAGAAGCGATTCCATACAAATAAACACAGCTCATGGGTTGAGCGGGCTAGATCTGTATGAAAAATTAGCACATCTCCTGTCCTCTCCGCTTTGGTGGAGACCCGGCCTTACACACCCCACGCCTTCCTGTCCTCAGCAACGATCAGGTCGGGTAATTCCCATTTGTTCTATAGAAGACTAGCAAACACGGCGAACTCCGTTTCGCCACCAGATGGCTTCGTTTCGTTTTCCCGCTTTTCTGTTGAATTTTTTCTTAAATTTTCTTTGCTATAAACCTTACGGAGCCTGAGACCTTTCCATCGAATGCAAAACCGTGGAAATCGGTTCGTGCGTTCTGGAGTTATAGCGTCAGGGAGGAAAACCCGACTTATTTTTATATAGTAGATAAGAATAATCTACTTTTTAACGCACTTCAAAAAGGCGGAGGTTCTCAATATGGAAGAAAACGCAAAGCTGAATGCAGGTGGCGCTTTGTACGTTTAACCCATATGGACCAATGACAGTGAAGCAATTTGTCATATGAACGTAGTGACAATCGATCAACCAATCGTGTTGTTCTGGGTCAAGCGTTACTAGCGCCATAAGTTCATGAGTTTTCTACCCCAATTCGTAGGTTTTTTTATGTTTGTAAACTCATAAGTTTTGACTGGGTTAACCGATTTGGACGATTTTTGTTTTATTTGAAACCTAATGCCTCCCATATGGTGCCATTTAAATTTGGTTCATTTCCGATAATGGGATCCATAGGAATGGGACGACGGGCCCGTTGGTGTAGTGGTCAGCATGTAGGTATGGAGTAGGGTTGTGGGTTTGATTCCCACCGCTGACAGGTATTTAGGTGATAATATTTTAAGATAGATAGAGGCAGACATGCTGACTACTACATTTCGGTTCTTTTTTACGTCACAACGTTTAATAACTCGATACTACGGGCTGCATGCACGAAATATATGACGTCATTGTCCCGTTCCGCAAGAGAGTGTACTATTACTACTGCAATGTTTGACGTTGTCACGTCAATCTACCATCCGTATACCGACTTTACGGACAACCATTTTTTTTCTTTAAAGTTATTGTCACTTGCCATTACAGTAAGACAAAGCATAACGACTTTGAACTAGAAACAGGACCTGATCTTAAAAGTTCATGCAATTTTTAAAACAAAAAGTACTATCTGACATAGTAATACTAATCAAACTCGTATCTTACTGGCGGTTTAGATAGGACGTATTGACAGTTCACAGTCGATAAGCCTTTCCTGAGCAGCGCTTGGTTCACGTTTCGGAATACGGGTCTTGATGTTTAATCAACTAAAATGTATTTTTTCTTCAGGTGATAGAAGAGGACCCGCCACAGTTGCCGGACACTGACGATTTCACGCCGGAATTCAAGTCTTTTGTATCACAATGGTGCGTTGCACAGTTTAAAAAATACTATTGTAGAAATAACTTTTACATAATTCAATATTGTTCACCGGGTGTATGTATAGGCGTGAATATAACCAAAGACAAGCTCGAGCTTACCTTTGTTATTTTATTCGACGTTTCGACGCAGTTGCATGCGTCGTGGTCACGAGTGGACTCAAGTCCATATATTCGCGCCTATACACCCGGTGAACAATATTGAGTTATAATGTCTGTGCGCGTTTCATTAAAAAATTATCTAACTTTTACATAGCCAGTTTTGACACTGGTTAGAAATACTCTGTATTATTCCGTATGTAAATTACAGCAAAGATCAGATGTTTTAGTGCGGAAAATCTTTGAGAAACAATTACACAAAAAATACTTCATTACCTTGGGACTATGTTCAAAATCGAAGAGTACAATAAAATCCTTAAATAGTTATTAAAATAGAGCTTAAAACTAATGAAAGCTTAAAAGTATGTACCTACATAGACACTTGAATTTAGACCTCACATATCACGGCAACTTTAAAAACCCGACATTTTTTCTCCCAACAGCCTAACAAAGAACTACCGCCAGCGTCCAAAGTACCCGAAACTTTTAGAGCATCCGTTCGTCGTGAAGTCAACGCGCAGCATAGTGTCGGTTGGCGATTGGTACGCGACTTTACCGCTGCCCGGACAAAATACGCCCACAAAGCCCGTAGTGCGTACTGTAGCCACCTTCAACATTGGCGGCGCTAGTGCCAACGGGTTTGGGGTCAACGGGAACGGCGGTGGGGCGAGCTCGAGTGTGGACAGCGGCGTGGACACCTCGCCTGGACACTTTGTTACTGATGCACAGCATTGGATCGATCAAGTCACGCCGCAGCCGCAGAGGTGAGTTTTTCAATTTTTCCGGTAATATTAGCACCCTCTGGCGGGTCACCGGGCACATGAAATGCCCAGTTTAGCTTTAATTATAAAGTAACGGGGAATCATTTGACAACCCACTGACAATTAGCCATGTACATTCGGCCAAGAATCTGCTCTACCACCCTAAGGTTGAAACTCATATGAATGTCATTAAACATTAAGGTTCATTGTTCACTTGTCACAATATACCAACTCTACCTTGTTGATGTTTTAGTGACACAGGAAGTGTCATCGAAACTGATAGACCATTTTCTTGGCCGACCATACCTCAAATCTTAAGTGGTACTTTTTTCAGAAAAATGTGATGTGTGAATGAAATCGCGGGCCGTCTACTAGCTTATAATAATTAGCCATGTACCTCAACATGGCTAATTATTATAAGCTAGTAGACGGCCCGCGATTTCATTCGCGTAGTTTCAGTATTTCATGCAAACTATAACACCCTCTATATAGCAACGCGTTCCACAGGATCGGGATAAAAAGTACCCTGTGTCCGTCTCCTGGTTCTAAGCTAACTCCCCACCAATTTTCAGCCAAATCGGTCAAGCCGTTCTTAAGTTATAAGTGGTGTAACTAACACGACTTTCTTTTATATAATATAGATAGTTATTTTTGCTATCCTGAGATGTGGCTCGTACGACAAGAGGTTTTCAGATTTTTTTAAATATTTTTTTATAGTATATAAGAGGATATAAGGGAAAGCCTGAAAGTAGCACCAGTGACGAAAAAGATTAGGAGTAACATATTAAGATAGCATGGGTACGTCATGAGAAGGGATGAAACCATGTAACAAGAAAAAATATGAGTGTGAATGTAGAAGGATACAAAGGAAGAAGGGAGACCAAAGAAGGTATGGATGGACTGTGTGAAACATAACATGTGCGTGAAAGTTGTAACTGCAGAGATGACGAATGTCAGAGATGAATGGCGAAAGGAAACGTTTTTCGCTGACGTGGGGTCATTAGCTAGTTTGGGAAAAGGGCAGGAAAATTATGAGTTTGTTTATAATGTAATACCACCACCCGCGCCCTACCTGCCTCTCTCTGTACGGGCCATTCTCTGGAGACGTGCGCGTCTACTTGCCGCAGCCTCTTTTCAACGCACACGTTTTCTTGACTCCATACAAATTATCTTTGTTTATAATGTAATGTGTGTTTTGTGCAGGGCGTGGTGGGCGCGAGGCGCGGGCGCGGGGGCGGGCGGGGCGGGGGGCAGCAGCTCGCAGCCCGCCAGCCTCGAGCCCGTCGTGGACTACGACCCACACTCAAGGTACGTAGTGGACTACCATAATATCACTGCAATGCTAGTACACATACTAATGTGTTCTTCTAACCGATCTATAAATGTATATACTTTTGGTGAGAATAAACTTATTATTATATTATATTATACTACGAACCGCACTCAAGGTACGTACCTCACATATCCATACATACACACAGCGTCCGTGCTCCAGTTGGTCGGATCCTAGACTTGTAACCGGGAGGTCGCGGGTTCGAGTCCGGCTAGTGGACGTGTACTAATGCGACTCTTTTTCAGAGCCTATGTACGCAACGCAACGCTCGTACGGTGAAGGACAACATCGCGATGAAATCCGCACACCACAAGGTGTGCGAACCCTATAACGGCGATGGGCCCACCCCCTGTCACGTTGGGTTAAATACGCGCGCGTGAACCGTGGGCATTTGCTTAAACAAGTGCCTCTGCCTACCCCGATTTGGGATTTAAAAGGCGTGAAGTGGTATATCCATACATAGTATAAAATAAAGTCGCCTCGCGCTCTCTGCCCCTATGTATTCTTACATCTTTAAAACTACGCAATCGATATTTATAGGGATTCTCTTAGTTCATATATTGATTCTTGATCAAGGTATGTAAAAATTTTCGTCTGTGAAATACTTCACTAAACATTATATTGAACGTTTTGAAAAACGCTAGTAATTGAAGGAATTTAGTAAATAAATTCTCCTAATATCCTATAATACTCCTGGCCGAAGGTGGCGTGAAAAGTACTCGAAACCGGAGGTCATGTATGAAAAGATGTATGAATGTAGATGAAGCGAAAGGGGTATGTCAGGACCGTGACAAATGGAAATTTGTAGTCTCTGCCTACCCCTCTGGGAGACAGGCGTGAAGTGTATGTATGTAATCATGTAATCATATATGTTAGTAAATAAATGTAATAAGTGTGTGGGAATCGCAGTATTTAAATTAGACTTTCCATAGTCATTTTAATATAATTTATCGAACAAACAACTGATCTGGGACGAAAATATAATGTGTTAGCCGCCTTTATTCCTGGCATGTCTTAGGAGCCGAGTATGGGATACGGAGATTAGATCCTAACATTCTGTCGACTCCCTTTTATTTATTTACTAGCTGTCCCGGCAAACATTTGTATTGCCATAGGAAGTCGCCTTTGTACACCGCGTATTGGAAGAAATACACCTTTTAAACCTTCTCTGGACTTCCACGTTTTATTCAATACCAAAATTAGCCAAATCGGTTCACCCGTTCTTGAGTTTTAGCCAGACTAACGAACGGCGATTCATTTTTGTTTATATAGATTTATTAGGACCACCAACAGTTACACACCTTAACTTACATTTACTTAACATACAGATTACTGACGTCAGTGTATGTATGTTATAGTTTCAAAATGTCCAATGTTGTGTATTGTGGATGGAAATTATAGACCCATTTCACTGGCGACCGTAGTTGCAAAGGTGCTTGACAGTCTGCTTGAAAGGAATTTACAAAAACATTTGAAGTTAGGGGAAAATCAGTTCGGTTTTCGAACTGGGATGTCCACGGAAAGTACAATACTAACTCTGAAGCAGACTGTTAGGTATTATACTTCTAGAAAAACCAGTGTATACGGCTGTTTCCTCGATCTGTCGAGGGCTTTTGATACGGTAAATTATGACCTATTGTGGAGAAAGCTCTCGGCAGTGCAGGGATTCCCCGAGCAGATGGTATCCCTCTTTAGGTATTGGTATGGCCATCAGATTAATAGGGTCAGGTGGGGTGACGCACTATCGGATTCGTATGTGCTCAACTGTGGTGTAAGACAGGGTGGATTGAGCTCCCCCATGCTTTTTAACCTGTATGTAGATCAGCTGATTGGTGAACTAAGTAGGACGAATGTAGGATGCTCCGTAGATGGACATATGATTAATAACTTAAGCTACGCGGATGACATGGTCCTGCTTAGTCCATCAGTCAATGCTATGAGAAGGCTTTTGGCTGTGTGTGAGTCATACGCTGTTAAACATGGACTGAAATACAATGTTAAGAAATGTGAATATGTATTATTTATGGCTAGATCAAGCAAAGCTTTCGAGGTGCCACCACTGTTGTTGTATGGCTCCCCTATCAAGAGAACTGTACAGTTTAGATATCTGGGCCACATTGTGAATGAGCGATTGACTGACGAAGATGACATAGATCGGGAGCGAAGGGCGCTGGCTGTGAGATGCAATATGATTGCACGCAGGTTTGCGCGGTGCAGTGTGGAGGTGAAAACTACATTGTTTAGAGCTTACTGCCAGTCACTGTACACGTGTGGCCTGTGGGTTACTTACACTCAGCGCTCTTTCAATGCAATGAGGGTACAGTATAACAACGCTTTCAGGGTAATGCTGGGGCTGCCCCGTTTTTGTAGTGCATCTACTATGTTCACGGAAGCTAGAGTGGATAGTTTCATGGCTCTCATAAGGAAGAGAACTGCGTCTTTGATGCGCAGGGTGAGGGGCGGCTCCAACAGTATATCGTCGTTGTTGTGCGATAGACCCGACTGTGCATTCATGCAGCACTGGGTTGGTGTTCAGTTGCGTGTGGCTTAGGTACTGCGCTGCTGTTTTTCCTTAGTACCTAAATAACTACATTGTACCTGGTTCATAAGATACCAACGTAGCATTAGTTAGCACTAAGTATTATAATATCATATAGTATAATATGTAAACTATGGGTGTACCTTTTCCCGAAACAAATGATTATTATTATTATTGTCACCAGGAACCTGGACGGCTGCATGTCTCCGCCGCCCCCCGCGCGCCGCTTCTCCGTCGAAAACCGCTGGAGACCTTCGCCTGCTGTATGTTGGTCTTTTATAATTTCTCAAGAAAAGTCAATTGTAAAGCTTTCGCCTTAGGTGTAGGTGGTGTTGTGGTCAGCACGTCTGCCTATATACCGTAGGGTCGTGGGTTCGATTCCCACCGCTGACAGGTATTTAGGTGATAAGCTTTTAAGTACTTGTTGGATGTGTTTGGGTGTTTTATTTATATAAGTATGTATTTTAAAGAAGAAAGAAAAAGTAAGTATATCTCGTTGTCTGATTTCCATAACACAAGTGCTTTAGCTACTTAACATGGGATGAAGGCAATGTGTGTGTTGTTGTAAAAACATTTATTATTAATGTATTACATTTATTTATTTACTTGTTAACTCTCCTCTCAGATTTCTACACAAGTAACGTTTGTCTCCCTCTATTCGTGTATGTGTTCAAACAACACTTAAGTACTGATTATTTTATGAGAATACAATAATTAACCTTCATATTTTCATTCCACAGAGTTCTGGCAACACGAGCCCCATAGTGCTGCAGCGGTTCCATCACCAGAGCCAGCAGCGGCGCTCCAGGGTCGACCTCAATTCCACTCCTAGACATAGAAGGTATGTATTTTAAATATATATCCATTAAGTGAGTAGAGGTCGCCTCAGAAGGACATATACAGACCAAATTGGTGATGTCCTAGCCGAAGGTGGCGTGAAAAGTACTCGAAACCGGAGGTCATGTATGAAAAGATGTATGAATGTAGATGAAGCGAAAGGGGTATGTGACCGTGACAAATGGAGATCTGTAGTCTCTGCCTACCCCTCTGGGAGACAGGCGCGAAGTGTATGTATGTATGTATGTATATCCATTAAGTTAAGAGATACCACCAGATAAGTGACAAAACATGAAGCATTGCATTTCATCGTAGAATGCGCTGTAAAGAAAAAACAATCGACGTAACCTTATTACAAAAGTAGTCATATTGTCACTCTGTTGTCTGCTGTCGTTGTTGGGTTCTTCAATATGAACAACTTTTACTATGGCGACAATGCGGGAAATGAAAAAAAAATTGTTCATCTACATACAAAATTTTACCTCTGTATGGAGAAGAAAAAAATTACGAGTGAGCGAGAGAGTCCACCTATCTCAGACCAAAAACAAGTAGACATGCAATACTAAACTGACATTTAGAATAATACGGTACAACGATATGAGAAAAATGCTGGAGCTAATTAGTAAGTGACAGACAATATCTTCTGTCCCTAACTGCGTACCAGGGTATATCTGGATACAAACCTTCAAATTAGTAGTAAAAGTGACCGTATAATTAACCGACTTCAAACAAGGAGAAGGTTCTCAATTCGTCTGTATTATTTTTTATGTTTGTTACCTCGGAGCTTTCGCCGGGGTGAACCGATTTGGATGTTTTTTTTTTTCATTTGAAAGCTGGTGCTTCCCGTTTTGTCCCATATACATTTGGTTCAGTTCCGCCAATGGCATCCATGAGAAAACCACATATATGTCAAATTTTAGTGGTTGAAGTCGGTTCTTTTTTCTTTAAGTTATTTTTCATATAATATAAAAGGAAAAGCTGTCTGACTGACTGACTGACTGACTGACATATCAATGCACAGCTCAAACTTCGAAACGTAAGACACTTGAAATATGGTACGGATGTAGCTTAGGTACCATAGGGGTGCACTAAGAAAGGAATTCCTGAAATTCCCACGGGAACGGAAGTAAACGGGAATATTATTTTGTATAAAAAATCTAAACGGCTCAAGGTAGACGCTTCAAATTTGGGATGCAGGTACTGCAAAACTAAGCGAATGAAATCGCGGGGCTTCCACTAGTTTTTCATATAATTTGGTGAAAAAGACAAAGAGTGAAGTTGGTACGCGGTTTGCAAGTGTAGTTGTGTTTGGTGTGAGCCGCCTAAAGTCTTTTTTTTATTCGAAGGACAAATTTGACAGTTTCTATGACATGATACTTTATTTCTATGTAAATTAAACTGAAAATTGAATACAAACTGTCAAAGTACTCCATCTTGTAAAATATACTCTAACTTGATTGCAGCCGAGTACAAAATTGTTTGCATGGGAACTGTCAAATTGGTCCGTGGAATTGATACGTAGACTATACGTATTATTGTATGGTAATAAAGTGTATGTGTTATTTATATAAGTATATATTTAAATGAAAAAAATATATATAAGTAAATATATCCCGTTGTCTGATTTCCATAACACAAGTGCTTTAGCTACTTAACATGGAATGAAGGCAATGTGTGTGTTGTTGTACAATATTTATTATTTTATTTATTTATATGTGTGTGTGGTTTGCAGCGTGAGCCGCGAGCACAGCGCGGGGCGCTCCCCCGAGCCGCCGCCGCGCTCCGGCCGCCCGGCGCGACGCGCGCACCACGCCGCCGGTCAGTCTCTCTCTCTCTCCTACACACACTCTCTCTCTCCCACTCACACACCCCGCCTGCCCCCGCCTGCCCCCGCACGCTTTTACATTATGGGCGCTCCACATTCCCGCGAGAATCTGGCGAGAAACGTGAATGTGGAACCGATTCGCGTATTCTTCTCGCGTTCTCGCGTTGTTCTCCACTTTTTGTTGGTTTTTTGGCGCGAGACAAAGGAGCGCGAGAACATGAAGAATAGGCGAGAACGTGTATTGACTCCACACTCGCATGTTTCTTCAGTCAGTATCGAGCGCGAGAACTATTTGAGAACTTTGTGAGAGTGTGTACCCAAAAGAATTTCTCGATAGAGTTCTCGCGAG
>SJJU01034990.1:0-11633 GCA_012932125.1 Conopomorpha cramerella | reverse complement strand
TTGGTCTCCTACCTTCCTTCCCCATGCCTGTATCAATAGACTTATCTGCACATTTTGAATAAATTATGAATTGCGTGCGCATTTGTCGCTTTTTGACGCTTGCTATTAGAGTGAGACAAAGCATAGAACTTACCTTATTATTGGTCCTCGTTCCAGAAGAAAGGCCTTACTACGGGTAGGGGCTCACCACCACACGGCTCGGTCGGCTAATCAGAAGAAGGGGAAGACCTGAAAATACTATGTTACTTAAGTAGAGAGAGATTATTTTTAGCTATTCTTTTAATTGCCATCGTAAAAGTAGGGTATTTTTTTGACGTTTAAGTTGGTTCGATTCCCAGACAAGGCAAGTATTTTTTAAAAAATCTATGAATGAAAAAGAAATGCAGAATTACTAACTTTTAAAAATAACATAAAGTCGTCTTTGAGCGAAACTATATACGATATTTAAGGTACCCCCATTCATGTCCCATAAGTTTGGGACGCCCTGTATACGTCATACTAGGTACCCGAAAGGGTAGGCAGAGACCATGGATTCCTATTTGTCACGATCTTGACAAATCCCTTTCAATTCTTCCACATCTTTTCATACATGCTCACTGCTTTCGGGTATTCAGTACGCCAGCTTCCTTAGGGACATCGCGAATATGATAAAAGAATTTCCATCCAGGACTACCCCTTCTCACTGTAGGACTATACTACATACCTACTATTGAAGTAGTTATTAAAATACGTTTTAAGAATTCACCCGTTAAACCTACTCGGACCCCATTTACCGAAATCTTGAGAAACTTTCGGCGTCATTCATATTCCGGAACTATCTTCAACAGTGCGGCCTTTTATACTCTCGCGAAATACTTGGGAACTTGTCTCCTAACTAATCAGGGACCCACTGTACTGAGGGTTTATTACAACCTTGGGCATCGTTAGTGTGCTGATTGCTTTTCTTTTTCGAAGAAAAGTTTTTTTCAATGTCCAAACAGTAGTTATGAAAAGTTTTCGACTGGTTTTGTGGTTCATACCGATTATTACCGTGGGAATTATAGGTATAGCAGATGATGCCTTTGTCCTAATCCAGGCTATAAGCTACATTCGTTAGCTAAAGCTACCATTAAGATTCGTGAACATCCGTCCCAATCCGATTCCAAGGTCAGCTTAGCCCACAAAATTTGAGCCCGCGGGCTAAATTGACCAAATACGTTCTCTCTTCGTGGTCGACTCGGCCCACAATGCCTCAAGTATGCCACAACAAGAAAAGGGTACAAGAGATCTGCAAGTGACTTCGGCTCTACGCTAAAAATAAATCAACAAAATTCGCGTCTTTAGTGCTCCCATAAAGTTGTTCAAAGGAATTATCTTAGCTCACTGTATGAGCTATGAATGAATAGGTCGAGATAGAGCTACCCACAAACATGTATGTGATCAATTTAGCCCGCGGGCTCAAATTTTGTGATCTAAGCTGGCCCGTGAATTCTGCGTATAATTACTTATGAATCATTTTAAATTTCTAACTTCATACACCTAATTTGTAAAACATTAAAAGAACCTATACCATGCCCATATAGTTGCAGCAACCGCTGAGTCCCTGTTTAACATTCAGTCGTTGCCACTTGAACTAATTAGTTTTTCCTAGACTCCCCCCTCCACTCCTCGGCTGGGATGGTTCTTTCGGAGAACGCCCAACGGTGCCAACCGCAGCTGCTTTGCATAGCTAAGGAACCCTGATTGGAGTACGACGTGATGTTTTCTGCGCCAAAAAATTAACGAGACACCTTATTTTGGTTTTGCAATTATATTCGTGGTTTTTGAGCCAGCTAGAGGTTAGAAAAATATTTATCTCTTGTCGACACCAGAAGAATGAACCGCTGTGAAAAAAAAGTTCAGCTTTCTGTGAAAAGGGTTTAGCTTTCTATAAAAGTAAGATGCGAGGAATATTAGGTCTTTATTACACGGGAAAATCCTGAACGGTTGGACCTTGTGATGTGGATATAGATTTTTCAAAATACCCATATACGATGATGATGATGAACCCATGTTAACAGAATAACCGAAATGAAATATGTATTATTACATGCGAAAATTTTAGAGCCATGATTTTAAATTATTGCAAATCTAACCACCAGACATTCCCTATCTCCACAAAGTATTAATGGTCAAAACATGGACGTTCTGCGGGACATGGTAAAAAATATTTCGGAAACAATGCAAACTTTCCTAGTTAGGAATTAGAAACAAAAACACAGTTTCAAAACCCCTGTATGGTTTCCGCTCAGCTGACTGCAACGACCGCAACTTTTGGACAGGAATTGTTTTTGATGCTTTTTGCGTCACAGAAATTTTCAGAAAAATGTTCACAGGTTTTTATTTGCATAAAGCTCATTACTGAGTTGTTATGTAACTTGGGACTAACATAATTATGTAAATTACTGTTAAATGTCGCAGTATCAAAATCAATAGATAGAATATAGACTATCCACTTTTAAAGGTATTATTTTAACACAATGAACAAGCGTTTGACCACCATCCTGCCTGTTGTTAAGCAGTGATGTGGTCTACGTTGGAGCACACTTGTTCATTAAGTACCTATTGATACGACTTGAAGACTTGAATTCGCACAAATCTGTCATGTGGCCAAGTGGTTAGGTACTTGCACTGTAATTGGAGGTCGCAGGTTCTAAAGACCATCGTGTATCTACTGTATGTGTCTCATTTTCAGAGCCTATGTATGCTACGCAAGACTCTTACGCCAAAACAGCATACATAAGGTGTGTGAACTCCAAAACGGCGATGGCTTCACCACCTGTCACGTAAAACCAGGAATTCTGCCGTTACTTTCCGTTTCGTGTTGCAGTCAGCATTTAACTTCGATAATAAATAAATATTTAACAACAACACACACATTGCCTTCATCCCATGTTAAGTAGCTAAAACACGTGTGTTATGGAAATCAGACAACGAGATATATTAACTACTTATATATATAAATAATACCTTGTATTGTATACATATACATTTTTTTTTGGTAGACTCGCTTAAACTTGAGAACGGCTGGAGCGATTTGACTAAATTTGATCTTGAATTACTTGTGAAAGTCCAGAGAAAGTTTAAAAGGTGAATTAATGTGAATTTTACGCACATAAGCTGTATATTTCCTTCCAATACACGGGGTACAAAGGCAAATTCCTACGTCAAAAAAAAAGGTTTATCGGAAGAGCTAGTAGAAAGATAATATCTAAGAACCATCATTATAAGTCAAAATGGTCCGTAACTCTTAGAATAACTTTACTAAGAACAGAACCAACATGTTTTCACAACAATAGTTACTGAATATATGTATGACCCGCTCTCGGGTTATTGAAATAAACATCAACAGTTCGGATAAGACGAAGAAAGTATAATATTATAAACATTTACAATTCCATATAGTAGAGTTCCAGATCGTAGTAGTATCAGCTGTTTTGAAATACATTTTGGTTTTTGTATTTTAAATAACTTTAAAAGAAAAAAATGAAAAATTCAATGTTAGTTGTGTGTGTGCTGTTCTTTTTTATTATAATTTTTTGCTAAGATACAGATAAGCAACATTGTAAACTCTACCACCATCCTGACCACAACCTGTATTTTGAGCAAAATAAATGAATTGAGGCCTATGTCCAGCAGCGGACAGCTGGTATGGGCTGATGATGATGATGATGAAATGAATTGAATTGAAACCAGCAATTCCAGCAACCAGAGTGTCTTGGCCCCACAGCCCCGTACCAAGAGGCCTTAATGTATTGTTTACGCTGTGTAACAGTGACAGCGTTATACCACACGTCTGGCGCTATCCCTGTCTCACAGCGAGAGCAATTTTACTATAAGGCAATTAATTTGAGAGCGTCTGCGGTCCAGTTGGTCGGATCCTTGACTTGTAACCGGGAGGTCCCACGCGACGTGTACCAATGGGATTCTTTTTCAGAGCCTATGTACGCAGCGCAACGCTCGTATGGTGAAGGACAACATCGTGATGAAACACGCACACCACAAGGTGTGTGAACCCTATAACGGCGATGGGCTCACCGCCTGTCACGTTGGGTTGAATACGCTTGGTGAACCGTGGGTATTTGCTTTAGCAAGTGCCTCTGCCTACCCCGCTTTGGGATTAAAGGCGTGAAGTGAAATTACATTTCATGGTACGGGGCCTGGTGGATGTTATGTCATTCTGGGACCGACCTGTAACACGACAGTCCTTCTTTTTGTGGACGAGTGGGAAATCCTCATGGACACCCCGCCTCTATGGGGACGGGGACGGGGTAGTGT
Source organism: Conopomorpha cramerella (assembly GCA_012932125.1). Classification (NCBI taxonomy): domain Eukaryota; kingdom Metazoa; phylum Arthropoda; class Insecta; order Lepidoptera; family Gracillariidae; genus Conopomorpha; species Conopomorpha cramerella. The sequence continues at coordinate 7,337 of SJJU01034990.1, read as the reverse complement.
CACACTTCTACTGTCTAAAACCCCCCTGATGGTCTTCAGTTATCGCTGGTGCTGGGTGGGTCCTGGGCAACCAGAGGTCATTTGTCAGTACCCACCTAACGAGCGACCAGCCCCTGTGGGCTCTTCCTTAAAATGGACAATGGTTCGACCACTCTAATACTCCTCTTCTACGACGGAAACCGGGCCATTTGGCACCGTCGACCATCGCGGGCCGTTTGTACAGGTGCCGGGAACCCCACTCCGACACCTACGGCCGAGATGACACATTTAGGACGCCTCATAAACCAGGCAGGGGATACCGTACACCAGTTCTTCCTAAGAGCGCGGAACTACAGAGCGAAACACGACAGTCCTGCACTTCAATCACGTAAAACTCTTTCGTTAATCGAATAGCGCTCATCCACTCCTATCGAACCACTCCACACACCTATGTATACAGAAATAGCTGAGGGCTTGCGAGCTAAACCGAATTTTAGTCCACTCAAGCACCATGTTCACCAAGCCATCACCGGCTGCCGCAAATTACTCGGCCGGCTGAACCCCTACTAAAAGTCACACAAACAAATGCTATCCATTTTCGAAAATCTACAGTTCAACATACGACAAACCAGTTGTCATTGACCTGTCGTTCAGGTAGCCACTGTATGGTAGCAAAAGCTCTTGAAACGGGGTAAACAATACATAGGGCCGGGCCAATTTGTCTCAGAGTCCACCAACCGAAAAACGAATGACTGTAGACTCCAGTCGAATTACGTTGACTGTGAAGATTTTAACCTTGAGCTCTCTTTTCTTGAAATTGCCTTTTCGTTGAAGTTCACCTAACTCTGGTCGTGTGTATCCAACGACATGCCATGCCCCGGACGCGGGGTATTTGCACACGGAATGTTTAAAAAAAAGTACGTTTGTTTCTTTTGTAAACGAGCGTCGCTGATTGGTGAATGAGTTTCGCAGCGCGCCAATCGCCGCTGCGTCGATTGTCACAGATTCGGGAGATGAGGCTGATCGATTTGCAATAACTGTCTGCCAATGTAGTTCCAGTTTTGCATCACCGGGTCAGCGGTGCCGTAGTGGGCTCAGACGGGGAAATAATGATACCTACTTGCGTATTTCTTGCTTAAAATGGAAGCTAAGGGATGAAAAGGTCACTAATTATCTTATGCGACCTTCAAACGAATGAATGATTGTGTGTGACTAACATTATAAATATACTTCACGCCTTTTAATCCCAAAGCGAGGACAGAGAAACTGTGGGCTTTATTGGGTTCACACACCTTGTGGTGTGCGGTTTTTATCACAATGTTGTCATTCACCGTACGAGCGTTGCGTTGCGTACATAGGCTCTGAAAGAGTCACATTGGACTAAAATTATGATTTTTTTAATAAATATTATGTAGATTTAACAGATAGCCGAATGAGTAGATGTCGTCGTATATATATATATATCGACCAGCGGTTATGTCCTGGTGGAAAGGTCGATACCGGAGATCGTGTATGAAACGATATGTATATGGATTAAGTCAGAGGGGTATGTCAGGACTGTGACAAATGGAGATCTGTTATCACTACTAACTTTTCTGGGAGACAGGTGTGTGTATGTGTCTTACCGTGCGTTTCCACCAGCGAAACATGCAGAAGAAAACATGTTTGATATGGTAACTCAATATTGTTCACCGGGTATATAGGCGCGAATATAACCAAAGACAAGCTCGAGCTTACCTTTGTTATTTTACTCGACGTTTCGACGCAGTTGCATGCGTGTGGTCACGAGTGGACCGAGCTTGTCTTTGGTTATATTCGCGCCTATATACCCGGTGAACAATATTGAGTTATAATGTCTGTGCGCGTTTCATTAAAAAATGTTTGACATGGGCCTAGTGATCTGGTCGTGAAATACGACATAACCAGCGTACATGGATATGTGTCAAACAAGTTTTCTTGTCAATGTTTAGCCGGAGGAAACGTAAGGTAAGATATTATTATCTAGTTTTGCATGCTCATATTCACAAGAGCGAGTAAGATGTTCACAGTCGCACCCACAATGGGGAATTTTCTTTGAAGTTTTTCTGACAGATTTTCGGGCTCAGAAATGTCATTACTGCCAAACTTTGTTTGGAAAGCTGAATTACTACCTAAAACTACATCTTGCATCTCGATTTAACTTGAGGACACTCAAAGTATGAATACAAGTTTGTACCGGGTATTACGGCACGAAATTATTAAACATTCAGCTTACCTTCGTTGTTTGCTGTGGTTGTCAGCTGGTAACCACGGCACCTGTAACTGTATAAAAACTTCGATCTCGAGAAATTAAAATGAATATATTGAAGGACAATACTCAATAATATTTAGCCTTCAAAATAATTTTACCGTACCGACATCAGAGATCCCTTATTGAAAGGATCTGAAATGAATGAAATGAAACAAATTTATTTATACAAAGCACATTATATTGAGCAGAAAACATGATACAGAATTGAGTCCTATCTTATACATAAAAATAATGAATAGGCATATCTATGCCTAGGTAGGTTTGTGTATGCAGTGGCGCGACTGATACCCACAAATGACAACACCTATCGGCACAAGAGCCATTTAAAAAAAATAATTTTATTGGTACCCACAATGTGCAGCGTTGTATAAACTGGCACCTGCACGCCTCCCCGCCCCCCGATCTGACATTCCTTACTAAAGGTTATAATGGACATGTGTGTTTGTACATACTTATTAGGTTCCTAACAATGTGTCATTGGTTATTATTACTAGCCTATTGGATCCCATTGCAGGGCAAAGGCCTCTGTTCCCTTTCTCCACTATTCCCTTTCTCCACTCTTCCCGATTCTGCGCTGATGCCACCAGTTTTTGTTCTGGTGGACGATCTCGTCGCACCATCTCTTCCTTCACCATCTCTTCCTTGGGCGGCCCCGTTGTCTTTTGCCGTTTGTTGGGAGCCAGGTCTACAGGTTATTTTCCCAACGATCCGGTTGGTTAAAAAGTAAAAAAAGCAAAAGATATTTTTTTTTAGATTCACTTACACTGGATAAAGCTAAAGGGAACGTTGCAGATTACTACCTTAGCAAAAGAGTCCATAAACCACTTTTTGCCAGTTTAAGCGTCAAATTGCGCGGAAACCGCTGATAAGGTTCCAAGGGCTCTGGTTAGAAACAAAGAAAATTTTCGTGAAGCATTTTCGTAAAATTCTAATTCGTTTGCTAATTGAGTTTTGTAGGCAGTTTGTAAAGGGCGAAAGAATATTTTGTCACTGTAAAAAAAGGTTGAAGGTAGCTAAGCTAATTAGGGTAAACTGTTGGTAAACCGTACAGTTATTATTTGCAGTGTGCATTGAATTGATAGGTGACGTCATTATTAATTTGTGTAGTTTTAAGTTTGGTTTTAGTGTAACTTGTGAGTAGTAGGTTTCAATAGTAGTAGTTAGTTTTGACAAAAATTTACCAATTTAAAACTGAAAAAAAAAAAACAAATTTGTAAGTTATTTTTGTGGCAATATTCTAAAATTAAAAGCTGGTAGGTAAGTGTAGTATCGTGATTCCAGCTAGTTTCTTCCAATACCCGTTGTAAAAGACGATCACAGGATTAATTGAGCGATGGGCTGGCTAATTATAATCTTCCAATTTATCAGTCTTTCTTTTTTCTCCTATATTGTGAAGTTGACTGGTAGATAATACTATGGTATTAAGTCCGCCTATTGTACTGTGTTGTAATGAAGTATTAAATATAATATAATAAGCCACAATAATTATTATCCAACGTTACAGATCCCCGCGTATTTTTTCCAGGTCTTCGGAATCTTTCAAAGAACCCATTTGATATAAAAAGCACATTAAAAAAAACGTTATTGGTCTGAAATTTTCCTTGGATGGTGAGGCTTGATGGCTCCTTTAAGGACTGCATAAAGGACTATGAAAGTAAGTTTTTCTATGTGTAGATGTTGTTATAACCTTGTAATGCAGATACGAATGTGTTGAAGGTGATCTAACGCTTTTTGTTGACACAATGTGTCATTTTGTGCCACTAAGACGGTTGAGTGGCTGTGTTTGCGACAAGTCAAAACGATCCTTATTATTACACTTATATGAGTTTAAACTTTCTAGTCTTTATAATTAGATCGACAGACCGATTTGTCTGAAATAATATGACGTAAAATGAAGAAGTGACAAGACGAGTACCCACATTGACATTCTTAAGTCCTTAATATGCTAAATGTGATCATTTTTTAATGAAAAACGCACAGACATTATAACTCAAATATTGTTCACCGGGTAAATAGGTGCGAATATAATCAAAGACAAGCTCGAGCTTACCTTTGTTATTTTACTCGACGTTTCGACGCAGTTGCATGCGTCGTGGTCATGCTTGTGAGTTAGGCTAAATGTGGCCCAAGAGTCTTAGTGCTCCTACAGTTCCGTCCTTTGGGGATTACGGATATGAGAAATTAGCTAAATTCTAAGATTTTTTTGCGAAAAATACCAGCTTTTTGATAATAACATACACACATCAAAAATGTCTAGGGACCAAGTGCATTTACAAGATTGCAATCAAGAATATATTTTACAAAAACTGAATTCATTCATAATTTATTCAAAATGTGGTGATAAGTCATTGATACAGGCATGTCTGTATCAATGACTTATCACCACATGGTAGAAGACCAATCCAGAAGATTAGGTTTTTTTTAGAGCTAAAAATTTTCTTGATCTCTAGACACTTTTTATGTGTGTATGTTGGGGTTGTAATTCTACCTACCTGTCTACAATCACCGCAGTGAGCTTACCGAGCATAGGTATTTTTTTAAATACAGGATGTGTGACAGTGACGTAAACTCCGGTTAAAAAAGGTACCCGGTTGTGCACAGGTCTCCCCTACCACCTTTCGATAGTAATATTTTAAATTGGCGATGGCGTTAGTGTTTTGAACATGATTTATTGACACCTGGAAAGTACATTGTTTATTCCCACTACACAGGAGTGAGGGTGTCGGAGGGGGGAATGGAGAGGGGAGGGGATCCTTTCTTGCAGACCCCCGTATCTCAAAAACCAACCGTAACAGGCAACGTTGATAATTCTACGTACATTGCGGAGATTCTACTTTAGAACGTTGTGATATTCCTTGTTAATGCCGCAGTGGATTGTGAATGTAATTATACAGTTGTAAATTTAGTGATACAGGAGGCAGGTGAGTGGCTCACCCACACTATCCTACGTGACGAATGTTGTACTATACTGAAGAACACAGAACATCAATTCACAGTAGGAACTACCTATTATGTCACACGTTTCCTGGAGAATTTTCTAGCAATAATAGTAAGAAAAATATCTCGGGGCTTTTCGCACTATTGTACTGTGTGTAAGTTTACTTGACGTCAATATTTTTTTATTCAACAAACACACCAAAAAAAAAACATAGATACATAAATGCGTGAAGGAGAACATATTTTTCTTTGCAGCATATAAATTGTATGCGAATTACTCGTATTGGCTATGTGCAAAGCGAGTAGTGGAAGAGAGATAACGACCGCAGCGCACAACACGGCAGAAATTGGAAACAAATGCGGATGATCAGCTATCAAGTGTTGATTGCAGTACAAAATCAAAGCAAAGAAATGGGCCATGACTGTTGTTGCGTTGTTAACTTTTCATCGTGTTGCGTTCTTACATGCTAGGCTAAAACTTTAACTAAATACTAATGCTTTTTATCTCAGTTTGTGGTTGGAAACTAATATTAAGTATGTGTAATAGTTTCAAACCCGGTTTTTATTATTATTTTAATTTTACAACCTATTGAATAAATTTCACTTAAATATTGTCAACAATACTGTTTTATATTTGGTTTTATTTATACTTGCAAAGAAAACTAACAATGTTTACATTGTTATTATTTGACAGCTTCCGCAAATGTTGTAAACGCTACGCGTCGCCAACGTCAATAAAAAAAAATCTGAAAAATGCAGATTTTTTTTATCATTAAGACGAGCGTTTGACCACCATCATGGATTTCTGAAACTCGTTACACGGCGCATCATGCTAAGCAAATGCCCTCCGAGCATATTTAACCCAACGTGAAAGGGGGTTAGATCATCGCCGTTATAGGATTCACACACCTTGTCGTGTGCGGGTTTCATCACCATTTTTTTTGTTGCGTTGCGTACATAGGCTCTGAAAAAGAGTCCCGTTGGTACACGTCCAGTAGCCGGACTCGAACCCGCGACCTCCCAGTTACAAGTCAAGTATCCGACCAACTGGACACAGAAGCTTTTTAGTTTTTTTTTCTACTTAAAAGTATACCGTTATATTCACACAAAACCAAGAAACTGTTATACTCATCTTATTTTGTGCTTAAACAGAGATAATACTCGAAATACAAACTCTCTGATGGATACTTCACATCACAGACAGTGCATTTCGGAAGTACCCACTTCCAGCCGGTTCTACTTACTAACTTGAGCTTTCTTGTCAAGTTAAACACACCAAACGACAGCTCAAGCCACTATCCTAACTGTATACTTAAACTGCCTTGCACCTTACAAAGGAAATGGATATTGAAAAGTTCAAGATACACTCTTGAGAATTGTAAAGTCATAAAGAAGGCATAACAGAATGTTGCGCATAAAATGAGCCGAGGTTTTATGCATTATCTTGTACAGTACAGTTCAAGTTAGACTGGTTTTGAACGATGTCAGAAAGACCTTTCCGTTTCCTTTAAGACCAATGCATCAGTGTGACAACCTTCTGGAGGACAGTATTGTAAAGTTTGGTTTGTTCTTTTTAGTAGTTTTTGGAAGCGCTCGTTGTAGTCCAGCTGTCTTTTTTATCAGGGATAATTCCACCACCACCCAAGCCCTACCTGCCTCTCGGCGTACGTGCCAATTCTCTGGAGACGTGCGCATCTACTTGCTCCAGTCCAGCTGCCTTAAGTGACCATCATCGATGTTAAGAAATACTGGACGAGGCAACCCATTGGACTGTGGACGGTCGGTCAAATAAAAGTACACTTTGCACCTTTTAATCCAAAAGCAAGGTAGGCAAAGGTAGTTACTAAGCAAACGCCCACGGTTCACCAAGCGCATTTAACCAAACGTCGTTGTTATATGGATCACAAGCCTTCAACACACATCAAAAGTGTTTAGGGTCTAATAAAATAATATATTTTACAAAAACTGAATTCATTCATAATTTATTCAAAATGTGGTGATAAGTCATTGATACAGGAATGGGGAATTAGGTAGGAGACCAATCCAGAAGATTAGATTTGATTTAAATAAATTAGATTTTTTTAGAGCTAAAAATGTTCTTGATCCCTAGACACTTTAGATGTGTGTAGTA
>SJJU01034986.1:0-19095 GCA_012932125.1 Conopomorpha cramerella | reverse complement strand
CTTTGGCGGGGACTTATGATTGAGCCCATCTCAACCTTTCCACTACATGCACACTGCACACAAACTTCTTCTTGCTCCCTCTCGCTCGCAACCTATCCTCCTTGCTTTTACCTTGCAGCGGAAGAAAAAAAAAGGTGGGAAAACCACACCGCGCAAGCTCTCTAGGGCATATAGTGACAAAAGGTGAATAGCGTTTTTTCCTGTGGAACTTTAAAAAATATAAAAATAATACATGTGATATATACCTAGTCGGAACCAGCGCCTATCCTGTTGGACGCGTCGCTATATAGAGGGTGTTACTTATATTAAATACTGAAATTACGCGAATGAAATCGAGGGGCGTCCACTAGTTATTAATAAATTGTTATTACTAAAATACCTATTGCGTCGTAGGCGTAAAGCGAATCCCTAACCAGCCCTTGAAGCAAATACTCTCGTCACTTGTGAATATCCTTTTAATCAATTACTATACATGTTTATACTTATTATTGGACGAATTTAGATAATTCCTTCACCATTAGAATGCTACATTATCCCTAAGTAACATAGGCTATATTTTATACCGAAATTGTCAAGCGAACAAAAAAATTGCTAGTACTTAGCATATTTAACTCACTTCATAGTTTCCGTGTGCATTTTTATACCGTATATGAACGCTTCCTCGAACTTCTTCTCTTTGATTGCGAGGTCGTCGTTGCTTTCAAACAGTTTGGTGAGATTCATAAAGTAGCTGCACAGACTGACGTACTGATGACTCAGGCACATCGTCAGGGTCATGGTCATGAGGTATATGCCGGACAGTTTCATGATAAAGAAGAACCACATAACGTAGACCGCGGCGCGACCAATTTCAGCGTACATTGATCTGTCGTCAACTAATGGCCAGGCCGTGGCTAAGCACGTGAAGGAATCACCTGCAAATATTTATGCTGTTTTTAAATTTATTCAACAATAGGTACATATGTGACACGTGATTATGAATTTCTGTTTCCAGAGGATTTCGCTAATTCTTATATTGTTATTTTAGTATTTTGATGAGCACCCACTCATCATCAGCTCATATTTGACATAGGCGTCTCTAATTTAACGCCACTGTGATCTGTTTTCGGCTTCTCGCATCCTGGTTCTACCAGCCATCTTGCGTCTATAATCAGTCCACCTTGCCTGAGGGCGTCCTACACTCCGTTTGCCGAGACGCGGTCTCCACTCGAGAACTCGTTTGCCCCAACGGTCATCGGTTCTACTGCTAATAGGGCCGGCCCACTGCCACTTCAGCTTACTACAACGATGAGCTATGTCGTTGAATTTGGTTCTCGACGCATATCAGTCCACCTTGCTCAGGGCGTCCTATATTCCGTTTACCGAGACACGGTCTCTAGTTACTAAGTAGTTATTGACTAACTAACTACTTAAACATGTATGTAGTACAATGTTATGAACTTAGATTTACTATTTATTTATTCAACAATTGTTTGGATGCTCAATCTGGTGTTGCAAGAAGTTTTTTTCTTTTAATTTTACGCGGAAAGTTACACTAATTCCAATCAAAATTCATACTTAATAGTAGCTCGGGGGTTCGCTAGAACGGGACATTAATAACGTTAATTTAATTGGAAAATCACCCACATTATTGTTCGAATCTTATCTCATAGGTCAATAACATACCGTATACAATGACTTGATACAACATTTCACATCCGTGCGCCGGGACAACGGCGAGAGCGCCGATCTTATACACAGTCGTAAATACTATAAGTTTGTTTACAAATGCTGTATCTACTTCGGTATCGTGGTACATTCGTCTCAGTTTGACCACAACATCACGAGTGATGTCGACGAACATATATCGTCTATGGAATCCCCAGACCACGGACATGCCGAAGAAAGGGTGCGTGATGCAGTACAGCACTCTGTCGGTTTTCTGCTTAGCTGACAGTTGTTGCTCTGTGTAGAAGCTCAGATACTGTAATACAATGACGATTGCAAACGGAGAGTGTACAATCCTCGAGAACAACGAGTAGTATTTCATTATTGTGACGTTGTAGTGCAGTCTCTCGTGCCAGTAGTTGGGCATGCCGCACAAGTAAACGAACTTGCATATGCCGTACATTAAATCTGTGAGCGCCGACGGCGGAGGAGCTAGTTTATGCGCATCAGACATTTTAGGTTTTTATATTGTAACATCCGCTACTCCTTCACTGCGGTGTCGGGCTTCCAGTGACAAAACTGTTCCAAGTGTAATATATTATAACGACTCGTACGTTATTGTCAAGAATAGTCCACAGCAATTTAGAACTTACAACCCGTATTTAAACAATTAATTCAATTTATCGATTGACATTTAAAAGATATGAGTTGTTAAGGTAAAAAGATAATTGGCGAAATGGATCCTTGCAAATAGACTGTTACCTATTTAGTGTTCTCCGCCGCGTACACCGCCAACTATCTATTTATTCTACAATCTCAATTGGACAAACAAAAAACAAGGTACATTTTTTACTTGTCACGAGTGTTATACATATACTGCGTGAAAAAGGACCCCGAACAATGTCCTTAGATGCGTTGTTGGGCTCGTCAATGTGAACAACTTTTACTATGGCGAAAATACGGGGAAATTATTTGAAAAAAATCTTCTCAATGCAAAATCTCATCTCCGGAGGTAAAAATAAAATAAAATTTTATTATTACCTCCGGAGATGAGAGATGATTATATATAAGTATTTATTTTTAATAAAACTTCTTATAGATACATATAGCTAAGAAATTTTATTAAAAAGCGCGTTCACTAGTTTTTGCGGGAAAGATACAAACTTTCACGTTTTAAATATTTTGTATTAGCTACAGGTACATAGATACGTCCCATAGCTATTTATTAAAATTTTAAGTAGTAAAAATATGTAAGAAGGTGGGTTTGGTACAATTAGCAAATCATAAGGGCGTTGACAACCCTATTCAGTCAGCCCTTTGATCGAATGTAATTAATCTATCGACAATTAATGCAAATGCTACACAATTTGCCGTTCATACCAAGTAATAATTACAAAAATACATAAGTAGGTACTTACGCCATGTCGACGATTTGGAAGAACCATATTAAACTAGGTAATTTACATTCTAATGTCATTGGTAATAGGTACTTCTATAAACTCAAGGATATGCAATTATATATATGCAAAAATAGATTGAATGTGTGTGTTCAAATCAAATCGAGTGTAAGTAAATAAGCCGTGTGGTGACGGCGAATAGAATATTGTACATATGTGTCACCACCCCAGCTCAACTTTTCCCGGGGTCGTGAGAGGCGACCGAATGAACTCTCCAGAGGATGGGCAGTAGCGCGCTCTCTGAGTTAAACCACAATAGCACTGCGAAGCGTGGCGATTCAATAATGCCAATGCATATCCCCCAAAATTATCATAGAAATCATTGGGGAGGCCCCCCTCCAGAAGTGAACGTCATGTGGCTTTTTTGTGTCTGAGAACAAGCGTTTCATCACCATCCTGATGTTGAGCAGCGATGTGGTCTACGATGGAGAACATTTGGCCATTAGGGACCTATTTACTCGTGACTCGCTGATGATCATATAAGTAAATAAAAACCGTTAGATATTGTTCAACATATATTTAATTTTATTAGTGTGATGTAGTCAAATTAAATATAAATAAAATACACGAAAATTACGAGCTTATTATAAGCTAATAATACGGTAGTACCCGTTTTACAATCGGCCAATATGATCGGACAATAACAGGGTACATAAATGCTAAATTACAATTTTCCAGATAATTTCATGAATACACGATAACGTCAATGTTTAAAAATATTAATTGCGTAAGAAATTAAAGAACTAATGGCGCTAGTATCGAGTGTTACAATACAACGTGATTGGTAGATAACTTATCAAGTCACTTGTTTTTTAAACATATTAATCAATAGTTTTTATCCACCGACACTAGCGCAATTACTTCCTTAGTTTACCACGCAATTGTATTAATAGAAACATACACTGGAAACATTATTTAAACATATATATCATCTACTTAATTCATATTACTTTAAAAACAGTTAACTATAATCCTACCGGAAAAACTAACCGTTCGTCATTCTTAAATGTTCTGTTCTTCGCCATACTAGGTATACATATACTGACAGTTAGCGGTAGAACTCAGAATCGAGCAGATTGTGGCATGTGTTATAAAAGATAGTTGTAAACAAATATACATATTGAATGTTAAGGAACTATGTATCAGGATTTGACAACTTAATGGGTAAAATATAAAGACTCAAATTGACGAGAAAAGTGGATTGTCGTAATATTAGTTGTAATTATATTTTGGTACCTAGCTACGTCCCAGCTGTTAATAGATATGTTTAACTATATACTGGTATCTCTACGATAGTTTAAGTCCCTTATTCCGAAAGTACACCCGCGAGCAAAAATTCCACGTCACATCTACCTATGTACTATCGATTGAGTATCTTCGGCCTCCTCCCTCTTTTGCTGTTCCCTCCAGAGTCTATAATGCATATGAAACTACCTAAGGTGATAGGCTATATATGCATATGGAACTACCTAAGGTGATACTAGCATTGTGCATTATTTTTAACACTAAACATGAGAAACCTGGAATGCAAATATACTGGTATTGGAATCTAAATGATAATAATTAATAGAAACTTTTTTGAAAGATAATAAAATAGCAAAATTTGTGATGTCAAAAAACCATTGTTGTCTAGTATTCAATATTATTTTTTTCAGAATTATAAAATTTGTTAATGATTTAAATATGATATGAAAATTTTGCCTACGAGTGTATAATCAGTACTAAAGTGTTGCTTGAGCATCATTTGGCTCTTTCACAAACACAAGATTAGAGCGAGTCAAAACGTTACCTGAGCAAATATCTGTGCTTGAGGGATATTCCAGAATACCAGTTTCATGTCTTAACAATCGAGTCTGTCCATAAATTGACATTTTACACAACATGTAATTAAAAAGAATTTACCTATGACAGAATTCCAGAGTACAATTAATAGACATATATCCTACTTTTAATCATTTGTGTTTTAAAATATTTTACTTCATTATTTACCACAAATGTCTTGTCGATTTTGTATACATTTTGTTGTTATAAAGTTAATTCGACTTAAATAAAGCGTAATATCACGTATAACTACATTTTATACATATTATGATTGTTTGTTCTTTTATGAAGTCCGAAGTTCAGTAGTCACTTGTTTCAAGTGGAATTATATGGTTGTAGGTTTAAATTTACTGTACAAGGATATTTCGGCGCGAAGCCAAGATTTTTTCCATTAATACTAGAGTCATCGGAAATTACAGCGAATACAATTTGTGATAGACAATGCTCCAAATCAAAAAAAGTAAACACACATTCAAGAATGGGGCAAGATATATAGACGTGGTAAATGAGAAATCGCATTCAATATTCAACACTCGCACGCCAAAAGATACTTGTAACATTGTAAAGTCGGACAAGCATCTTTTGGCGCGTGATTGCGTATCGTACCTTTCTTCGTTTATTCTAGATGCTTTGTTTATGCTTATATTGCTCCTAATGAGTATTATCGAAGAAAAGAATACTCGATTGGGCGCCATACTGTTTGGCCACAGCCAAGAATTCCCTTGTAAAGTTTATGTGGAATTTTCTTTGACGTTTTTCTGAGAGATTTTCGGACTAAGAACTGTCATTACTGTCAAAATTTGTACAATACAGTAATGACTGTGTGAGTGAATGACATCTGTCAGCCTAGCCTTTAGAATATACTCGACAGCGATGTGATACCTAGTTCTATCTCAGTAATTTACATTTAACAGAAAAGGACATAAGTATACATTGCCACGCTGTCAAGTATGTTTTAAAAGCGATTAAACTGTAGCACTGTATAGCAGGATCCGTGAGACTTTGCAATATTTGACAGGTTGCGATGTTGCCAACGTTAGAAAAAAAAATATGCTGTAGGGTAATGAAGACGATGACGACCTATTTTACGATTGCGCCTGTATTATAAACAACTTTATTTTACTATAATTGAATCGATTCATGTTTATTCCCTTCACCCGCATTGATTCAGTTTTCACTATAGGTAACATTGTATCGATAAAACAACACTATTTAAGTTTCGAAATTGTCGATCGATCTTTACAATATTACTGCACGGTCTCATGAATCCGAAAAGTACCATACTCACAGTTTTCTTCTATCAAGTTTTTATTTCCTATATTCCTGTGATACCAATACTGTGACGAAGCTAAAGTCACCCTGCATTCACTGATTAAACCGGCAAACGAATGTCGACTCTATGACACATTATCACAAACAACAGCACCGAGCGACATGCTCACACTGTCACATTTTTTTAATGATTATAAATACGAAAATAGAGTCCTTACAATATAAATACACATTAACCTAATAGGTCCAGAGCTTGTGAATCAGTTGCGTAAATGCATTAGTTAGAAGTTATGATGATATAGTCAGAGCACCATCTTAATTTTACTTACAAACTACTAAACTTTTTTTTTTTAGTAAATACACTATACGAATGTTACAATGAGCTATTGGATAAAAAAACAATAAAATGATGATGTTTTTAAATGACAGATGGCGCTTACAATGCTACAAAAGATTGAATTGATTAATACTTTATTATTATTTTCACAGCTAAAGACCGCACAAGTACGCATTGCTTTTATACATAGGTAACCAGCCACAAAGAAAACAAAGATAAAGCTATAGACCTTTTTTTTGATTGACCGCACAATTTGAATCAACGTATTTTTAGCTTCATGAGCGCCATCCGTGGTCTTTTATGTAATCGTTTGACTTTTTTTTTTATCCAATTAGCCATTACGTAGAAACATTTTAAACTAAATGATATAGCAACACCGGAGTATTAACTTAGCGTCCTCAGGTAGACGATTTGGGCCCGGAGCCAAAGCTCATAACATCAGTCAGTCACATAACAGGGGTGGTAGCCGCGAATGTGCTTGTTCCCCGCATTAGTCTATATATACAGTTGCGGGCGTGGAGTTAGACTAGTCAGTCTTGTTAGAGTCGCGTGGCGGCTGTGTGGGAGGTGGCGTGATGTCACACGTCCGTGTGCCGGCAGCCGGGCGGCGGCGGCCCGTCCTCAGCGTCCGACTCCTCGATCTCGCAGAGACGCGTCGACACGTCACTGCACGAACCACCAGTCCCGCCGCCTAGCAGCGAGTGACGCTCCTCTGGGTTGACAAAAGGAAACGATGTCCATCAATATAGTTTATATAGAGCTTTTTTAGATGAAGACGCGGTAGGTAATATCTTAAAATATGTTTGATTTATTTATCACGCCGTCAAGATCAATGCAGACATCCAATAAGCGTCGATAATTATTTAGTATCTTATTAGGTATAATGAGTTTAGATATCATTTTTCATTATTTCGATATCGAGTGCTAGGCTAATTAAAATGAAGTTGAAAAACGTGACAGTTTCGGTAAAAAAGGATGCAATTGGGTTGTTAGACCAATTGTCCAAAACCATTGGACACTGCATGAGAGCGACACATCTTCTGTCTGACAGAATATTCTAGATCAAACATAACTTTGCCCCTCGTCGTCCAATGTCGATCGCCCGCGGCGTCAGCCAATCATCGGTTTGGCCACGCCCATTCCCCATTTAATCCAGTATTGTATTAATGTAAAATGTGTAAAGTACACTATCTAGTCTAGTGGATCCTTGAACTTAGAGGTCTAGGCTGTTCGGACAGGCGTCACAATGGCGCATTACCCTCTCCCCACCCCGTAAGGTTGTGCAAAAACCCAAGTGTGCCAATTACCACAGTGTTCACCACTTCAGTTAGTCGGTCCTTATAAGTTTGAAAATGAAAGTGTGGCATTACCAAGCATTGTGATGAGGCTGGCGGCGTCAGGCTCCCGCAGCCGCGGTGGCCGCCCGCCCTCACTCCCTTCGTCCGCCTCGCCGCATTCCGCCCTCGGAAGATACTCGTCCGGGTGTAGAGGGTACATGCAACCTGTCACAATACAAACACGTTCAAGCAATTCTATCGAAGAAAGTTACTTAAGGAAGTACATGGTAATAGATTTTTTCTGTACTTCGTACGTAAGCTGAAGCTCATCAACAAGTTGTTATATTTTTAAACGATTTAAAAAAAAAGGAGTCTTTCTCAATTCGATCTATTTTATTTTATTCATTAGGAGCACAAACAATGCTTTCTTATTTGATAAGAGAGAGAGATAGTTTCGTCGTTTATGAACCGATTTTTAAGTTTTTTGTTGTTGTTGGAAAGAAGATGGTTGGAAGGTGGTCCCATGATAAGTAAATCTGATGGGTATGATGATGGTAAACCCGATAAATCTAGGGGAACTTTAAAAATATGTATGGGCGGGCGACTAGTACTGAGTGTTGAATTCGGTTCGTTTTTTTTTAAATTATGATCCAAATTATTTCAGGTTCTTTTTACTTAGTAGAATGGTAACTTTTTATTTTATTGTCTAGATAGATGGGTACGATAAAAACGGTAAAGTGAAGGTTGAGGATAGCAAAGTGTACTGGATTGTGGTGGGCAGTAATTTGTGGGTTATAGGGATAATTATAGTGCTTCTAAGGTCTTAATTTCTTTCGTTAACTTTATCATTTGTCAGTTTTTGTATTTTATGAGATGATTTTTGAACTTAGTGTTCACCAGAAAGTTTTTATCTGGACTTAGATACCTCTGGACCTTTACCGAGAATATGAAGAATACAATAAAAAAATACAAGCACTGTAGTTAGAATATTAACACAAATAAAACAAGATAATAACAAATTTTAGTTCAATACAGATCAGACATTACAAACGGCAAATCAAAAACAGGACAAGCTCACCGCTTTCCTAATAACAGAAGTTATACTGCAAAGTGTTTTGTCCTTTTCTATCATTTGACATTTTCTTGATGTGTGGAAGAGACACACACTGTATAACTTGCGTTATTAGTATAAGGGTAATTTTATTTATTTTGTTACATCCGCTGCAATGGACGGAGTTTGTTTAAAAAAACTAATAAAGATTCAAAGAATAAAAAGTTGGAGATAGCGAATATGATTGAAAACGTCATGCGCGAGCGCGGCCATGGCGAGTGAATGAATGAATGACGTTTAGCGAATGAGGTGTGATTTCAATTACATAATTATTGATGTTCAATGTGTGGTGTACAATCTCTATATTGAAGGCGTAATGTACTTAAACTGGATTGTTAATATAATTGAATGTTGCAATGTTAAATAGGAGTTAAGTGTGTAGGGATACCCTACATCCTCAGATCAAAGACAACTAGACTTGCAAGCCGTGTTGTACTTTTAGTCTGTCTATGTTCCGTACATACATCATAGACTTCTTGTCCAAATTTACTTTAATTCCAAACTTTAATCCAATCTTACTTACATTTACTACCAAAATAACAACAATATCTAATAAACGGATTGAAAGCTGCTACGCAGTAAATAACTCTCTCTCCTTTGTCTCTTTTTATTCTACACATCAGATTTAGATTGCAAGTTTAGTTGTTTTTGGTATGAGCCTGCATCGTTAATTGTTATATAGGAGTTCTCGTAATGTAAGGTACATCCAAATATGACGGCACAGGGCCCGTATTCTGAAACTCCGCTCAAGCACAGATATTTACTCAAGTAATGTTTGTCCCATTCTAGGCGTGACTGTGAAAAAGAGACTAACTATGCTCAAATGACACATGTCTACCTATAGATTGTTGTTACAGAATACGGGTACGTGAGGAAGAGGCTTTACCAGCTACAGCCGTTAACTGCCTTTCTGTTCCTGGTACAGGAGCAACTGTTTCTTTGACGATGGGATGGAATGACTTTTAAATGTAATTAAAAGCAACTATTGTTAAGTGACAATTAATCAATAAAACTTTATGGGATCACAGATGCAGTTAAAGCTGAAAATTGTAAACTGCATTCTCATCGAAGCTATTTCTTTATTGTGAGCTAACACGCCACAGCACACAAGTCATTGCCGACTCACTCATGAGGGTCGCGACCGCAGAGTCTGCATCTGCCGCCAAGCTGGCGGACATATCTCCGTTAAATCAATTTGTAACGTAGACAGTGTATGAACAATCCTACGAACATCTACTCTGACCTTCCTCTCGGAGACGTGCGCGTCTACTTCCTTTTATATCTTTACAATGCGCACGATTTCATCACTACATACAAGTCATCACAACACTTATATTTATAGAAAATGGTGCATCAGTGTTTATGAAATTTACTCATTATATTGGTATGCATTTTTTTTCAGTGCCATTCACACGAAATGAAAAACAAAATGATGAACCATTGTCTTTGCCGACAGTCTCAGACCGAACATAACTAGACTTGTAAGCCGCGTACCACCTTTTGTCTGTCTCTTTCCTACCAAAATGTACAGAATTCGATATTTTTTGACAGTTTGGATACAAAAATAAAAACTGGTAAAATGCGCAGTAAGGGACAGAAGATATTGATTTGTTATCTTACTCTTTATTTTACTCTTTTTTATTCTAAACTTCGGTTAAGGTTCGGATTGCAAGACTAGCTATAAGTTTTTGGTCTGAGCCGACAGTAGAGACCTAATGTGTCATAACATTATCATCGAGTCCATTATTGTTATTTAAATTACAATATAAACTATCTTCTATAGCACTGAATAGCGTCGGTCCTAACTGAATAAAGTTGTAACATTTCTTCTTAGGTTTACTCTAATAAAGAGCAGTGCGCTGAATGCATTCATGTTAATAGAATATACCGAATAAAAGGCGTGAAGTATTGTATATATATTATATAGGAGTATATATATATATATTTAATAGGAACATACCATCAGCGAAATCGTAATCGGTGTCCGTGGCTGACAGGTTGTGTTGTTGTCCGACTGGCGAGGGTGCGGGGTCGGAGGAGTCGCGCCGCTCCGAGGCCGCGCCCACCTCGGCGAGGCCGGGCGGCGCCGCGCCGCACCAGTCCGAGCAGTCCCAGTGGTAGCCGCCGGCCAGGTGAGGCTCCCCCCCGCTGCCCACCACCATGCCCCGCCCGCTCAGCACCGGCGCCGTCTTGTTCATGCCTTTCAAGTCTGACAAATAAACACGCATACAGTTTTTAAAGCTGACTGACATAAACGGTGGACTATACTGCGTGAAGAACCCCGAGCAATGGTCTTAGAAAGGTTGTCGGGCTCGTTAAATGTCATACCCGGAGTCAAATAATTGTCTATTTTGTACGGAGATTTTTTTTTGTTTTCTCCGCATTGTTGGTATACCATAAAAGTTGTTCAAATTGACGAGCCGAACAACGTTTCAAAGACCATTGCTCGGAGTCCTTTTACACTCTGTTGTTGTAGATGTTGGCCTATCAGTCTTATCAGTTGTATCATTAACGCCGATGATAAATCTGCCTAATAAATTAATCACCCTGGTTGAAAAAAACATATGAAAAATAACGATAGAAGCAGAATGTAAGTTCACGAAGACTTATGAAAGTGAAAAAAATATATATCACGATCATTACCGTTATAAATCTTGTTGTCAGTAAATGTATGTAGATGCATCTGCTCCGACCAAGGTTTCCGGTCCGACTCGAGGTTGAGGTTGCGTCGGTAGTCCGGCGGGATGCCCTCGAGCTCGTCGCCCGCCGAGCCGTAACTGCGCAGCGTGTCCATGTTGTTGAGGAGACGCGGGGGCGGCGGTGCCAGGTTGGAGATCTTGAGGGGCGCGGCTTGAGGCGAGGGCGGGTCCCGCGGGGGCGGGGCCCGGCGTCGGCACAGCAGCAGCGCCAGCAGTGCGCCCAGCAGCAACGCCGCCGCCGCCGCCCCGCCGGCCGCCCAAGCCGCCGCCGCGCCGGCGCCGCCCGCCCACGCGCGCAACGTCGCCCACGCCGACCAAGCTTGACCGCTCACGGTTACCGCGTCCGAATACAGCGGGTCACCACAATTCATGCCTAAAATTTAATGTAAGATTACTGTCCGTTGTTTGATCGTAAAAGATAACCGTGTAATAACTATTAGACGATTTCATAATTCGTTTTTATGAATATTTAAAATGTTTAATCCGTTTATTACATTCTACAAAGCTTATTTTTAGATGGATACAGGGTGGATGGATTTATAATTATGTGTATGTTCTATAAACAATAGGCAGAATGTTTGATGTATTACCAGTTTTATCAGGCGGACAGAGGCATCGGAAGGAGCCGGGCTCGTTGAGGCAGGGGGCGCCGGTGAGGCAGGGCTCGCCGGCGCACTCGTCGACATCATACTGGCAGCGCGGGCCGGAGTAGCCCCGGCAGCGGCACAGCGGGCCCCGCGCGCCCTCCTCACACGCGGCGCCGTGCAGGCACACGCCCGCCCCCGCCGCCCCCGCGGCCCCCGCACCCGCCCCGCAGTACCGCCCGCGCTCGCAACGCGCGCCCGACAGACCCGGGCCACACGCACACACGAAGCTTCTGTGTGACGATGCAATTGAATGAACGAATTATTCAATGAGCTCTTTATTGAAAATAGTAATATTGCAAAAGGCGATATTTCTTCTAGATAATTTATATGAATGGAAGTTTTAATACAATATTACTATGAGATGTTGAATTTTATTGGGCAAGTAACAGTCTTATACACATGTGTTTTTTTAAACATATTATATAAGTGCACTCCACCAGTGTAATGCATCAATTAGGAAGTTACGTCGAGAAGTTAAATAACCATAAGTCTGTAGGTAACTAAATAACTTTTAGATAAAAAAAAATTACCCAGAGTCAGTAGGTTCGCAAAGTCCTCCGTGGAGGCAGGGCTGCGAGGCGCAGGGGTCTGTGTCCAGCTGACAGCGGTCGCCCGCGAACCGCGAGTGACATTCGCAAATGAAGCCGCTGTCAGTCTCCGCCGGCCGGCATGTGCCACCTGCACAGCAAGTAAGTACACATGATAAACGATACATGCATAAGGTGGTATGCATGATTTGTCCTCACTTTCTTAAGCCGTAAATAAACAAAATTAAATCGCGATCTATTGTAGTCCTGTCCCGGCTTGTTTAAACAACGACAGCGCTGAACAATATTTTTCATCGTGTTGTCAATTTGATTCCCCTATAAGACACCTGGTGACATATCTTTTGTAAATTAATATAAGAATCCAGATATATCACTTTTCAAAAAATTGGAAATAACACTTTTCTTTTCATTATTTGATTGTTTCATTATTTATTTCTAATCGCAAATAAGCAAGCGTTTGACCACTGTCCCGCCTGGTGTTATTCCTATGCCTTCTGGTGCTGTTCTTAAGCTTCATTCCTACACCATGTCGCTAAGTAGCGATATGGTGTAGGAATGAAGCTTATATTATACGTATTATATTAGTTTGGGCATTTGCTTATTAAGCAAGTGCCTCTGCCTAGCACACATATAACTATTTATAAAATTAATCAACTATACCTACTAGTAAGTAGGCATCATGAAAACGATGTTACTGGTAAACTAATCACGCACCATTTAAGCATGGGTAGTTATGGCAAACGGAAGGCGGGGGCAGCGCGGCGCAATCCGCGGCCGTGCGGACCCCCTCGCGCGACACCAGCGCCAGCGCGGCGCCGCCCGGCAGCTCCGTGGCCGCCACCCCCGCCTCCCCCGCCTCACCCGCACCGCCAGTCGCCGGCACCGCCGCTCCGCATATCAACAGTTCCGACAAACATCCCACGAAGCCTCGAGTCGCCTGAGCACAAAATAACATTTCAACAGCTCCTGTATAGTTCGAGACCAGTAGAAAGAAAGTAATTCATTCTTGCAACACATATTGAGCATCCTAATAATTGGTGAATAAATAATATAATCTTAGATATCTACATAATGTAACCATTGTAATAAGTACATGTTTAACAACTGGTTAAAAATAATAATTTATAAGAAGTTAGATACAAACAAATGAATTAATTTCAGATATAATTGTAGTATAATTGTACGTTACCTGTAGCGGTCCAAGAGCATGCTGGTGGCTGAGTAGTGCGGCGCCGACGTAGAGGTGGTCGTGCAGCAGGTCGAGCGAGGCGTGTGGCGGCGGCGCGTGCAGCGGCGTGGCGCGGCCGTCCAGCGTGAGCCGCGCCCAGCCGCCGCGCCGCTCCAGCCGCGCCGCGTGCCAGCGCCCGTCCGCCGCCGCGCCCGCGCTCGCCCGCGCCACCCCCCCGCCCAGCTCCAGCTCCAGCACCAGCCGCCCCTCCCGCAGCTCCAGCACCATGTAGTCCACTGGGCCCGCGGCGAACAGCAGTGTGCCGACCGGCGCACGCGTTCGGAAGCGGAACGACACGTCTAACTCGTCGGCCAGTGGACGCGCACCCGCCACCGCACCGCCCTCTAGTGACAAGCTTAGATAACTGTTGCCGTCGAAGAGCTGCACCGGTGCGGCGACTGGGACGGGTTCGGGGGCGGCGCACTCGCCTACCAACCGCCATACAGGACTTACGAGGGCAAATACGTCGCAGGCTACGGAGCGGACGCTGGGTCCGTCGGGAATGAGCCGTTCGCGGCAAGTAGACCTCCCACAAGCAGCACATGTGGCACGAGGTAGCTGTTCTACCACTAGACGAGACCGTTCTTCCAGTGCCACCAAGCTGTCGGTGATGCGGCGCCGCAGGTCGTCCGCCGTCGCTCCGCGCACGGCTACAGCGACGTCCAGTTCTCCGCCTCCGGCTGGACTGGCTCCCAGCAGCACCACGCGCTCCGGGCCCGCTTGCATGGCGTCACTTATGGCACGGAGAAAGCCCTTGCGGTGTGACAATACGAAGTCAACGTCGGAAACAGCCCGGAAGCGCACAAGCACAGCTCGAGCCAGGAGGTCGTCGGACACGAGGCGCACGGCGACGCGCACCGGGACCGCGCTGCGGAACACGCCATCACTGACGCTGACGTTGAGCAGGTAATCTCCGGGGTCCAGGCGAGGCGCGGCGCGTAAGAGGCCGGTGTCAGGTTCGATTTCAAAGAGCTGATGCGTTGCAGCCAGTGAAAAGCTGAGAGTGTCGTGCGTGTCGCGGTCGAGAGCGCGTATAGGAGCCAGGGCGCCGCCGGGGAAGCCGTCGCGGTACGACAGCACCAGGAGCTCGAGTGGCGTGGCCACCGGCGGGAAGCGCGACTGCTCCACCACCCGCACCGACACCCACGCGTCAGAGAACAGTGGCGGCGTGCCATTATCAAACACACGGATCTGTAAACGATACAAGGGGATTAATCTAAATATATAAAAGGAAAAGCTGACTGACTGACTGACATATCAACGCACAGCCCAAACGTCTTAACGTAGGCACTAGAAATTTAGAAAGGACATAGCTTAGGTACCGTAGGGGTGCACTAATAAAGAAATTTCCAAAATTCCCACGGGAACGGGAATAAACGAAAAAATCTTTTCTATGAAAAATCTAAACGGCTCAAGTTAGATGCTTGAAATTTGGGATGCAGGTATCTTGTACATATAAAGCTTAGTTACAGCAGGATATAGGAAAATTCCCACGGAAACGGGAGTTAGCAGGAAAAACATTTGTATGAAAAAAAAAATAACGGATGTTTCAAATGTGGTATGCAGATACCTTAATCAACGTAAAGCTTACCTGCAACGCGATATTGCAAAATTCCCATGGGAACGGGAGTTGTGGGGAAAAAATGGATGGTCGCGGGCACAGCTAGTTTTAATATAAAGTATTTTAACTGTCAAAAACATTATACTGTTGAGAATTTGCATAAATTACTTGCGTTTGTAGGTTGTTGTTTTATTTATTTGCATCAGACACACAGATCGTACCTCTACATATCGCCAGTAGCTTCCGAAGAGCACTGATCGAGGGGCTCAGAAGCACCATGTCGTCTGCATAGCTAATGTTATTTATCATAAGACCATCTATGGAGCATCCGACACCAGCACCACTGAGCCCCTCGATCAGGTCATTGGTATACAAATTAAACAAACGGGGAGACGTCAGTCTCCCTTGTCGAACTCCACACATGAGCCTATAAGTCTCACAGTATTTGTTTTAGTACGCGAATCAATGAAATCAGTTGCACAAACCTGAAGTTTGTAAAAGTCCTTGATTCTATGATCGATCGTTCTGGCGGTGCGCAACGTGCCGTCGGGGTCTATTCGGAAGGCGCCGGCGTCGTCGCCCAGCTGCAGGTCGTAGGTGAAGGGCGCGGCGTGCGGCGGCGCGTCGGCGTCCGTGACCGTCAGCCGCAGTACGGCCGCGCCGGCCGCGCGCCCCGCCCGCGCCACGCCCGTGTACGTCGCCTGGCTGAACACTGGCGGGTTGTCGTTAGCGTCAAGCACCGTGATGGTCAGCCGCGCGTGCGCCTCTCGGGACGGCACACCTCGGTCCCTAGCCCGAACTGTCAGAGTGTATTGGTCTACGGACTCGCGGTCCAAGGGTGCTGCCACTGACACGTACCTGCGGATATATTCAAAATGAATAGATTAGTGCATATGCACGAGAACTAGGTATTACAGGTACCTATGGAAATTTACGAGACTTACCCAGTATCAGGATCGATGGTGAATTTGGCGTCATTGTTCCCAGCGGTGATCGAGTACGTGAGCCGCGCGTTGAGACCGTCATCGGCGTCGTCAGCGGTAAGTTGTGCCACGCGCTGACCGACCGGCGCGTCCTCCGACACCCGCGCGCTGTACGCCGCCGACGCGAATATCGGAGCATTGTCATTTGCATCCAACACGGTAACGTTGAGCGTGGCAAGATCGCTGAGCGGCGGCTGTCCGCCATCTAGAGCTTGTAGCGTTAGTAGGTAGCTGCGCGCAGTCTCGTAGTCCAGAGGCCGCGCTAGAGATACAATGCCCGATCGCTTTCCCACCGCGAATTCTCCATGTTCCGCGCCCCCTACGATTGAGTAATATACATCGGCATTCACTCCGGTGTCGGCACTGAGCGCGCGTACAGTCACCAACTCAGTACCGACGGCGGCAGTTTCTGGTACTGCGGTGGCGTAAGATCGATCGCTCCTCAAACGCTGGCGGATTATCGTTTACGTCCGTGACAGTGAGTAGCACAACGGACACGCCCATACGTGGCGGCTCCCCGCCGTCCGTGACTCGGATATCCAAGGTATGGAGCGGCTTCGTCTCCCGATCTAGCGGGGAACTGAGCATCACTACTCCGGTATCGGGGTCCATGCTGAAAGTGTCCGTGTCGGTAAGAAGCGTGTACCGCAACATTCTGTTTATTCCGGCGTCAGGGTCGAGGGCCCGCGGCGTGGCCACGACGGTGCCGGGCGCGGCGTCCTCGGGCAGCGCCACGTCGTAGCGCTCGGCGCTGAAGCGCGGCGCGTTGTCGTTGACGTCCCGCAGCGTGATGTGGAGCGCACTGCTGCAGCGCCACGAGCCGCGCTCCCGGTCCTGCGCAGTCGCCGTCAGGAAGTACTCTTCCCTCGCCTCTCTGTCGAGCGGTCTCGCCACGGTCACGATTCCTGACTCTTTATGTATTGTGAAGTGGTCGGCATCGTCTCCAGTCAAATACAGCTTATTTCGCGCATTTTCGGGTAGATCGGCATCAGTAACTAAAACGGTTAAAATCTCTTGGCCCACCGCAACATCTTCACTGATTGTAGAAGTATAGCGTTGTTGCACACATAGTGGTGGGTTATCTGTGGAAAAATAATGGAAATCCGGTGATGGCAAAGTTTTGTACGAACAAATATCGATTAGCTTACTTTTTCTTTTTAAACTTACCATTAACATCGTTGACGTGCACCACTACTTGTGTCTCGGCGGAGAACTTGCCATCGACGAGCAGGACGGTGAGATCGTACTGGTCCTGAGACTCGCGGTCGAGCGGGCGCACCACGTAGAGGTCGCCGGTGTCGCGCAGGCCGAGCCGGGCGCTGGGGTCGCCGGCGGTGATGTAGAACTTGGCGGCGGGCCCGCGCGTGGCGTCGAGGCGCAGCAGCACGCTGCCGGGCGGCGCGTCCTCGCGCGCGGCGGCGCCGTACAGCGCGCGCGGGAAGGCGGGCGCGGCGGGCCCGGCCGCGTGCAGCGCCACGCGCACCTCGCCCGCCGCACCGCGCGCCGGCACGCCGCCGTCCGACACGCGCACCGCCAACTTCCAATCACCGTCGCCCAAATCGCCAGTAGTGCTCAACCACCCGGTGTGAACGTCCAAACTAAACGGCGGCGAAGCAACCTCTTCGCTCTCCTCCAGAACCAGTGAATATCGAACCTCGCCATTTGATCCCGAGTCCATGTCTTCAGCCATTACTGTACGAACGAAAAAGTCAATAATTATCAATATCGTTGAAAGTGAACATAAGTGAAACCAATAACTAATAAATGTATTTCATATGCACCTTGTAAGACAGGTGTATGTGGGGGCGTATCTGCAGCGATACGTAAGGTGTAGGGCGCGGCCAGCAGCGTCGGTGTCGCGTCGTTCACGTCGAGCACGCGCAGCGTCACCACCGCCGTCCACGACGACGATGTGCACTCATCGCGCAACGACGCCTCTCCCAAAGACACTATTATACCTTTAAAAACAAATTTTTACTTGTTAATTTGTACAAAAGAAACACCAAGCTTTCACATCTCTTATAGATACAGACGAATACAGTTAAATCTGTATTATGTCTGTAGCATCATAATAGTTAACGTACCGATGTGATGTAAAGCCTGCGCCTCTCTATCGAGCGTGCCGATTAGCATGAGGCGGCCGCGCTCGTCTATCTCGAACAAGTCGCTGTGAGCCTCGTCTGCGAGCGCCACGGTGACGCCGGGCGCCGGGCGCAGGTCGGCCAGCTGCGTGCCGGGCGGCGCGTCCTCGCGCAGCGACAGGGCGCGCGCGGGCGGGGCGGCCGCGGGGCGTGCGGGGCCCGCGGGGGGAGGGGCCAGCACGGCCACGCGCGCCGCCACTGCGCCCCACCGCCCGCCGCCGTCTCGCGCGCGGATCCACACCGACACACACGAACCTTCTACACGATAAAAGTAATGTATTGTTTACCACAGCGTATTAGCTAACTTGACTTACCATGGTGAATTTATTTCAATTTCATCGATAAAAGACGGCGTAGAATATCAGC
>SJJU01034971.1:0-10872 GCA_012932125.1 Conopomorpha cramerella | reverse complement strand
ACGCTATCTCAAGATTACATGTAGAGCTCATTATTACTTCATATCTGTATCGCAATATGCGAACAAAAAATACTTAAACGGCTTCTTTTGTACTTATTACGCAAATGTGTGAAATATTAGGTGGATATAAAATGAGATTGCGCATAGCATTGAACTTAGAATGACACTACCAACTATAGTTCGACTCAACATCCATCATCAATCAACCCATATTTTCCACATGTTGGACATAGCCTCTCAATTTGCACGCCACTGTAAAACTGTCCAAACTTGTGGTAGCCATCTTGGCATATCCAGCTCCACCTTACCTCAGCCCCCTAGCACAGCGCTCCAAGAAATATGTGACAAGACATATAACCCGCTGCGATTTGTTGAAACTAGCTGAGTCGCACGAAGCGTGACATAGCAGCCAATCAGTGCGCGTATTTGTTCTATGTCATACCTTTCTTGACGCGCGTGCTAGGCCTGCAGGGCGTCCTACACTCCGTATGCCGAGACGCGATCTCCACTCGAGAACTCGTTTGTCCCAACGGTTATCGGTTCTACGGCTAATATGGCCGGCTCACTGCCACTTGAGCTTGCTATACCCATGAGCTATATCGATGACTTTAGTTCTCTGTTGGATGAAAGTTCTTGACTTCAGATTTGTCGCAACTGCTGCATTTATCCCTCTCTTGGTTTCTTTGAGTTTTATTTATTTATATTTATTGCCATATATCTTAAGTCTAAGACATGACCCTGTTAGGGCGTTGTAAAACATACATACACTTCACGCCTGTCTTCCAGAGGGGTAGGCAGAGACTACAGATCTCCATTTGTCACGATCCTGACATACCCCTTTCGCTTCATCTACATTCATACATCTTATAATACATGACCTCCGGTTTCGAGTACTTTTAAAAATATCAATAATAGAATTTAAATAAATTGTAACATAGATTTTTAACATGCCCATAGTACATTAAGTTACCTACTGCATAATATTATATATTAAGTATTATAGGTGAACCGCGTTGTCGATACGTCGAGGGGAGAGAATATAGCTTAGCGGTATTGAGATTTATTGTTTTCTCTCTTGCTTGTATTATTATACAAGTGGTCGACCCGCGATTTCATTCGCGTAGTTTCAGTGTTTCATGTAACCTATAACACCCTCTAAACTATGTATAGCGATGCGTCCCACAGGATCGGGATAAAAAGTATCATTATGTCCGTGTCCTGGTTTTAAGCTGCCACAGTTTCAGCCTAAGTGGTTCAGCCGTTCTTGATTTATAAATAGTCAACTGATACGACTCTCTTTTATACAGGGCGTGCCAAACTTATGGTACATGAATGGGAAGTAAGCTCTGCTTAAGTAACATAGTATTTTAAAAGAAAAAAAAAACAACGTGAAATTAATCAATGATTTTTTTTTGACATTTAAGTCGGTTCGATTCTCACACAAAGTAAGTATTTTTAGAAAAGCTATGAATGCAGAGTTACTAAGTTCTTAGTTTATTATTAGTTATTATTATTATTATTTTATTATTAAATAACATAGAGTCTTATTTGAGCAAAATTCACTATGTACGATACTTAAGGTGCTTCCCCTTCATGTCCCATAAGATCGGGACGCCCTGTATATATGTACTAGGTGACCCGACAAACCTTGTTATGCAAATATGCACTTATTAACAGTGTTATACATAAACTTTCCTCTAGATTCACTCTATCTATTAAAAAAACGCATCAACATCTGTAATGTTGTTTTAAAGATCTAAGCATACATAGGGACAGACAGCGAGGGACGGATCTTGTTTTATACTATGTATTGACAGATTATACTGCGTGTAAAAGGACTCAGAGCACGAGCCCAACAACGTTTCTAAGACCATGGCTCGTGGTCCTTTTACACTCTGTATGGTGCAAAAGCCTTCAAAACAATATTGTCTTAAATGGGTTGCCAAGCTTTTTACTAAGCCAACCAAAAACCGTTCGTTAATTGCATTGTGTCCTTGTGTTATCTATACTAATATTATAAAGCTGAAGAGTTTGTTTGTTTGTTTGTACGCGCTAATCTCAGGAACTACTGGTTCGAATTGAAAGATTATTTTTGTGTTGAATAGACCATTTATAGAGGAAGGTTATATGCTATACATATAACATCACGCTGCAACTATTAGGAGCGAAGAAATAATGGAAAATGTGAAAAAAAAACGGGGAAAATTATTCTTCCTTGAGGGCTTCCGTTGCGTGCGCTGCGAAAACGGTTCAAGATACCAAAAATATATGTATAAAAGAATTATTCCTCTTAAAATGATCTAAAAAAATGTCCGCGATAGTATATGTCTATATTTTAATATTAACTCACTAGACCCATTTTTATGGTAATCAAATTTGGTCAAAATTAATGCATTATTTGTAAGAGTTGTATCAACGTAATAATATTAAATTTTTATCCAAATAAATGTGTTATTGATTAAGAGTATTTCATTGTGAACAAAATTGTCTTTGGTATCACTTAATTTCAATGAACATCTTAGAAGATATTACAATTTTAAAATAACACCGATATAAAATTCACTCGCGCCGTATGATGTGCAAAACATGACGCTGCAAGGAGAGGCGTGGCGTGGCTTGCGAGCGACGCGGAGAGGTTTCGGAACGGTTGTATGAAGCGTTATTTGTTTTTGTGGTATAATATCGTCGTGTAATAATACTTTTTAAATACTGTATCATTTTATTTTAAGGACAAAATATGATTTGTTTCTAATAATTTCACAATTACATAATTACACTAATTTTTAGGTTTGGTGTGTATAATTATAATACAATATTTTTTATAACTGATTCTCCCCTTGATCTCTCTTGCCAACAAAGCAATAATTGCACCATATACACAAGTTAACCAAGCTTTTAATAAATCGTGTTTCAGACAAATTAAAACTATTAATAAAAAAAATTTTGCTGTCGGAACAAAGTTCGCCGGATCAGCCAGTGTCGTATATAAATAAAAAACACTGCATACCTTTTATTCCCAAAGCAGGGTAGGCAGAGGCACATGCTAAGAAAATGCCTTCGCTTCACCAAGCGTATTTGACCTATTTAAAGTCTAATTGAGGTTTTTCATCGGATTTCCATTGGCACATACATTATGCTTATTGCATCGCTCCCTTTACTACATTCTAACGTAGATTAATTCATACTTACGCATCAATGTAAGCAACAATTCTTTTTACTTATTTACTTGACAATTGCGACGCTGTTAGCCAAGACTTCTAGGTACTAATTATGCAAGTACTTGATTATTATTCGCATGACCGTTATTTTCTTAACATACTTATTGATGCTGTAAAATTTTAACTACCAGTCGGTATATAAAAATCTTCAAATTAGTTTCGTTTTTTTATTTTTTTTATTAGTTTAATAACAAAGGTAAGCTCGAGCTTGTCTTTGATTATATTCGCGCCTATACACCCGGTGAACAATATTGAGTTATAGTTACGTATTTTTTAAATTTAAAAAGAGCGTCCGAGGTCCAGTTTGTTGGATACTTGACTTGCAACCGGGAGGTTGCGGGTTCGAGTCCGGCTACTGGACGGGTACCAATGGGACTCTTTTTCAGAGCTTATGTATGTGAAGGACAACATCGTGATGAAACCCGAAAACACACGACACAAGGTGTGTGAACCCTATAGCGGCGATGGGCTCACCTCCTGTTACGTTGTTGGGTTACATATGCTTGGGGAACCGTGGGCACTTGCTTAGCAAGTAGTTGTATCATTGCAAATATTATCGAAAAAATAAGTGTCAAAAATACACTAACGTACCAATTGCAAATAATGTCATCTACTAACGAAATTAAACAATGTAGGTACTATCGATACTTTTCAACGTCGATAATTATTGCAATAGTGTATCGATAAATCGACCATCGATCGGCCAACACTAATTACTCTCTTGAGATGTCACCTGCGAAGAGATTGTGCAACGACGGAACTAAATATACTTATTTCGTCCCTGTAATTGGTTCACAATCTCCCAAATTGACTCGACTCGATTTTCATGTGATCTATACCTGTTTTAAGGTGGTGAACGTGAGTGGTGAAATAATCATTACCGGTGAAGTCGTTAGTCAATACGGCTGGACGTTGTATTTCCAATTTACATTTGCTGACTGCCCCCGGGGGAGTTTCATTATTTATGTGAGGACTGGGGGACCACGCGTTTCAATCAAAGCATAGATAGGACAGACAGCGGGAAGCAACTTTGTTTTATACTATGTAATGATATTTAACTGTCTCACGTAAAATGTTCTCTCGATCGAATTAGGACAGATAGTTATTTCAAATATACTACTATTTATATCATCATCATCAGCCACATAACGTCCACTGCTGGACGAGGGCCTCCCCCAATGAGATCCGTCATCTAGGGTGGAATGCCAGTAATGGCCACGCTTGGCAGGCGTCTTGGCGATCGCAGTGGTGTTGTGGTTTAACTCACAGAGAGCGCTGCTGCCCGTTCTCTGGAGAGCTCCCTCGGTCGCCTCTTACTACCCCCATGACGGGAAAAGTTGGGCTGGGGTGGTGGCACATGTATTCAATTCGCCGTCACCACACGGCTTATTTATATAGCTACTATTTATTTATATTTTTGACTTCTAACGATCTTCTAAAGTATAGTTATAAATCTGTGTTTGCACATCGAAAATACCACGTCCGGTATTTACTGAGCAAATTAGTGACGTGCGCCGGAAAGGCAAAGTAAACAAAACCGAGATATCCGGAAAAAAATGTAATAAAATATAATTTTGTTGGTGCCATTCTGTGGAGACGCGTTCACAGATGGCGGGATAGGACGTCCGTCATCTCGGCGTTGGCTCAGCCCCCATAACAAAGCGCTCCAAGAAAGACATGACAAGACATACCAAGCACTACGATTGGTTGAAACGAGTTGAGTTGCACGATGTGTGACATAACAGCCAATCACAGCGCGTATTTGTTCTATGTCGTGTCTTTCTTGACGGGCTTTGCTAGCTGGTTGTTCAATGTAGTATGTTTATGTTGAAATTTTAAATTAGGTGTATCTATACATACTGGGTTATAGAAGACCCCGAGCAATGGTCTATGGATATACACACATCAAGTGTCTAGGGATCAAGAACAGTTTTAGCTCTAAAAAAATCTAATTTATTTAAATAAAATCTAATCTTCTGGATTGGTCTCCTACCTTATTCCCCATGCCTGTATCAATGGCTTATCACCACATTTTGAATAAATTATGAATGAATTCAGTTTTTGTAAAATATATTATTGATTGCAATCTTCTAAAATGTACTTGATCTAGACTCTTTTGATGTGTGTAGGTAGGCCCGCCCCTTTGACACGTTGTTGGGCAAACCTTTTTGAACCGTGTACATTTACTTAGCAAGTGCTTCTGCCAACCCAGCATTGGGATGAAAAGGCGTGAAGGGTACTTGTGCAACGTGGTATAGCGGATTGCCTTGAAGTGTCTCTTTCACAAATCACACGGTGTGATCCGCAAATACTAGTCGCGGATGGAAACTAGGCTAATACTGTGGAAATATCATAGATTCGGAACCGGTTTGTTCACTTCTATGATTTACTCGTGTTTATCCGATAGTTAGGTACTAGTTCTGTACGGGTGTTCCCTGTACTGGGACTGTTTTATGATCCCGAGCAATGTTCTTAGAAACTTTGTGGGGTCGTCAATATGAACAACTTTTATTATGACAATAATACTGGAAAATGAAAACAAAATGTTATCTACCTAGACAAAAATAAAATATTTTTTTATGGAGATGAAAATAAGTAAATAAGCAGTCTCATGAGACTGTTTCTCAACATGTGAATTGTGAATACAAATTCTTTGCTGAGACTGTGATTACATTGCATGTTGACAGTTCTGAGACTTAAACCGACTTTATCTTATTGAATACCAGCCTAAGACCATTGCTCAGATTCGTGGGCATAATTGTTCATTAACATGCAGTATTCTAGCCGATATATCCAGTTAAAATAAAAACTTAACCTTCTGTCCCCCTACAGGTGTGGAGTGCATAGTCTCCTCCACCGTCCGGTACTGGCACTGCAGCTGGTGGGGAGCGCCGGTGCGGGAGCTCCACCGGGAGCTGTGGAGGCCACTGGCCGAGGTTCTCGCGAGGCGGGAGTTCACACCGTGAGTTGATATTTTGTCATTCTAGCACGCAACATGGCTGGCAGAAGCTGGGTACGACAAACCGCAAAACAAAACACAGCGGCGTGCAATAGGGAAGAAAACGCGAAGCTGAATGCAGATGGCGCTTTGTACGCTTGACCCATATGGACTAACTAGTGGACGCCCCGCGATTTAATTCGCGTAGTTTAGTAGTACATACCTGCATCCCAAATTTCAAGCGTCTAACTTGAGCGTCGCTGCAAAGTTGCGATCGGTGGGGTGCATTTATAATATTAGTATGGATTGAGATTATATCATTTTATGAGAACTTTATCTGCATTAAGTTAACGATTGACTGACATTAAGTTATAGAATGCAATTATATGTCTACATGTCTAGTATTAATTATTTAAATGCGCAAAGTTACATAAGTATGAACTACGATCTCAATTATACACTAGTCTAATTTGTTGCTAATGTAAAATAAATTATCATCTTTATTAATGGGGAATTTTCTTCGGCGTTTTTCTGACAGATTTTTGGGCTTAGAACTGTCATTACTGTCAAACGTTGTTTGGAAAGTAAGATGGTAATGACAGTTCTAAGCCCGAAAATCTGTCTGAAAAATGTCAAAGAAAATCCCCCATTATGAATACAAAATTATCAGTAAATCAACTTATTCATGGTCACCCTACTGGTTCACATATCTGATTATAATACGTCGGGTGACCATGAGGAACTAATGGTTTAGGAGAAAATATTAATCTTGGTATACTACACAAAGACACTATTTTTGAAAATAAATTCTGCTGTATTGTAAAAATAACAATGACATTTTTTTATTACGTTAAATTACATGTTTAATTTCCTTAATAGCTTTTCATAGGTCGGTGTACATAATTCAGTGGCAAAGTCAAAGTCAAAATAATTTATTTCATCGTTATAAGTGCTATAACATACAGAAATACAGTAGCATAACACAAAGCTTCATGAACGTCATTTATGACTTTAAAACAAAAGTAATCGTCCCCGGTTCGAATTAATTTCTTTGAAGAACCGGGAAGAAACTGGTATCTTTTCAAATCGCCAAGGCTTACTGCTAAGTATACTTAACATACATATGACGCTGGCTATTTTCGCATCGTTCTTGAACGTGCAAGAAGAAGAGACCCATTCGTACACGTCCATTTCGGAGAGTGTGCTACGGAGTTGCATAACCTAATACCCCCATCGCGTTTTAACAATAGGGCAACCAGGAGAACGGCAAAACGTCATCCATACCAGGTGGATTTACCATTTACGCGAACCAAACGGCTTGCGTCAACTTTCATAGTGCGTACCGCCAGGATGTGGAATGACTTGCCGGAGTCTGTGTTCCCTACGCAGTACAGTCTGAAGGATTTCAAGTCACGGTTGATTAGGTACCTAATGAACAAGTGTGCTCCATTGTAGAGCACATCGCTGCTTAACGTCAGCCAGGATGGTGGTCTTACGCTTGTTCATAGTGATAACAAAAAAAGAATAGCAAGTCTCAAACCAGCAACCTCCCGATTGCAAGTCAAGTACCCAACCACTGAACTACAAGCGCTGCTTACAATAATTAGCCATGTACCTCAAATCTTGAGTGGTACTTTTTTCTGCCTTTTCGTATAGGATTACGCATCATTTTCAAATGTTACTATGAGAACCCCTACATGAAAGTGAATATTTATCGAGTTATTGAATTTTAAACTTGTACCACTTAAGATTTGAGGTACATGGCTAATTAGGTGCATACATGAGTTCCATTCTTGCCTTTTGAGTTATGGAACCGCATGAAAAAAAATAACCTCTTTTTTTTTCTTTACACAAGAACTATTTGAACCTTGAGAAGTGTGTCAGTGGTTTTCTTCTAATAAACTTAAATTATTTACAGTGAAATAACTCTTTACACATACACGCGATCAATTCAATGCGTACGTGTGAATTGTGACAAAACATTTTGTCTTGTAGACATACACACATCAAAAGTGTCTAGGGATCAAGTACATTTTAGAAGATTGCAATCAAGAATATATTTTACAAAAACTGAATTCATTCATATTTTTTTTTAATTCATAATACATACATTTTCAAAAATTATTTTATCTATTCCTTGCGACATATTTATTGCAACGATGCAACGTTTTCAACGATTAATTTACGTCCTACACCACCACGTGTCTCACCTCCATTAAATAATAAAAAAGCTAATATTCAACCGTTCTCGGGTAGGGATTACTTGGATATTTTTAATATTTAACACGTTGGCTGCCCACCATACTTCCCCTCAGTGGCGTGCACACCATATAGGCAAAAAGACACTGCCTACCTTAGTATTTTGGCTACCCGACCTGATAATAGAGTTATTGCTAGATCTTTTTTTGTTGTACTCACGGCATATGCTGACGAAGATCCTGTGTTTTGAGTGAGTAGATAGGTAGGTATCTATATTTCGTAAAGACAAGTTACCTATACATAGGTGTCAATTCTTGGGGATTACTGCCTACAGGGTAGGCGTAAAAGCCAGCGCACGCCACTACTTCCCCTTAAGTACTACTCCTACGTCCCATACATATTTGATAATCCCACCGAATGAGTATCACTCACAGCGTCGCCTTTTTACGGACATGCCATGAGCATCACCTGTGGCACCTTAACTCATTAGACAGTATGACAACTTGGCAGCCCCATTTACATCTTACTAGTATTATAAATGGGAAAGTGTGTCTGTTTGTTCCGCTTTCTTCGTTGAAATTTTGCAGACGTATAGTTAAAAGTACGCTTTTAAATAATAGGGTACTTTTTGTCCCGGAAAAAATTGTTGCTCCCGAGGGAAAACAAAAATATTCCTTTATACCACAATATAACCGAAGTCCACGGAAGCCGCGGGCGGAAAGCTAGTGATGGTATAAAGCGACGTGTTCTACCAAATTTCGAAGTCCCTCAGAAGCTTGCAATAAAAATATAAATAATTCTGTAAGTAACCAGAGTTTATTCTTCAAAATAGCATTCAGATTGATTTTGGCCCTCAAAAAAATCCCCAAAATAATAACCTGAAAAATGTGCTTTTGATCCCACCGGTGATGCTCATGGCAGCCAACGTGTTAAGCACCTACCTACCTACTTTTATATTTTACTAGCTGCTCCGGCAAACATTGTTTCGCCAATATACATTATATTCGCAGCGCACGCATCGAAAGCCCTCAAGGATGAATAATGTTCCCCGTTTTCTTCACATTTTCCATTATTTCTTCGCACCTAATAGTTGCAGCGTGATGTTATATAGCCTAAAGCCTTCCTCGATAAATGGTCTATCATCATCATCATCATCATCAGCCCATACCTGTCCACTGCTGGACATAGGCCTCTCCAATTGCACGCCACTGTGATCTGTTTTCGGCTTCTCGCATCCAGCTTCTGCCAGCCCTCTTGCGTATATCATCAGTCCATCTTGCCTGAGGGCGTCCTACACTCCGTTTGCCGAGACGCGGTCTCCACTCGAGAACTCGTTTCCCCAACGGTCATCGGTTCTACGGCTAATATGGCCGGCCCACTGCCACTTCAGCTTGCTAAAGCGATGAGCTATGTCGATGACTTTGGTTCTCTGTCGGATCACTTTATTTCTGATTCGATCCTTCAGAGAAACGCCGAGCATAGCCCTTTCCATAGCACGCTGTGCGACTTTGAACTTGGACCAGCCGTGCCGTCAGTGTCCACGTCTCAGCTCCGTATGTCATTACAGGTAGGACACACTGATTGAAGACTTTTGTCTTCAGGCACTGTGGGATCGCTGATGTTAATACTCGACGTAACTCCCCAAATGCTGCCCAACCCAGCTGAATTCTTCTGTTTACCTCGTCCTCGAAGTTGTTTCTACCCAACTGCAATGTCTGCCCAAGGTATACGTATTTTTTAACAACTTCGAGAACGGTGCCGTGTACTGAAATCGGTTCCGGTAGACATGTTCAATGAACATGACCTTGGTTTTATCCAAGTTCATCCGTAGGCCGATCCGTAGAGAAGAATCAGCTAGGTCATTCAGCATCAGTTGAAGGTCCTGCAGCGTTTCTGCCATGAGGACGATATCGTCTGCAAATCGCAAGTGAGAGATGTGCTCGCCATTGATGTTGATGCCACGTCCTTTCCAATGCAGCGTCTTGAACATATCCTCCATTGCATTTGTGAACAATTTCGGGGAAATAACATCCCCTTGTCTCACTCCTCGATGCAATTGTATGGGACGTGTCTGCTGATTTTGTACTTGGACGGACATGGTGGCAGCCTCGTAGAGGCATCTTATCACTTGGATGTATCGCCAGTCAACTTGCCAACGCTGCAGAGACTCCAGAACGGACCAGATCTCAACCGAGTCAAAGGCCTTCTCATAGTCCACGAATGCTAGACCCAGGGGCAGATTATATTCTTCAGTTTTTTCTATGATCTGCCGCACTGTGTGGATGTGGTCTATGGTGCCATAACCGCTCCGAAATCCAGCCTGCTCCGGAGGTTGAATTTCGTCGAGTCTTCGCGCAAGACGGTTTGTGATCACTCTTGAGAACAGCTTGTAGACGTGGCTTAGAAGAGAAATGGGTCGATAGTTCTTCAACAGGGTTTTGTCTCCTTTTTTGAAGAACAGGACGACCACACTTCTACTCCACGCCTCCGGAGTTCTTCCTTCGAACAGGACAGCGT
>SJJU01034962.1:3278-15674 GCA_012932125.1 Conopomorpha cramerella | reverse complement strand
CCAAGACCTGGCGAGCTTGGGTCTGCTGAGAGGTCTCAACATCTCGTTGAGCTGCGTGACGCTCTGCATCCAAGACCTGGCGAGCTTGGGTCTGCTGAGAGGTCTCAGAAGCTCTTTGAGCCGCGTGACGCTCTGCATCCAAGACCTGGCGAGCTTGGGTCTGCTGAGAGGTCGGTGCAGCCCTTTGTGCAGCATGACGATCAGCGTCTAAATTATGACGGGTCTGCGTTTGCTCAAAAGTTTCAACAGCCCTTTGAGCTGCGGAACGCTCGGCATCTAAAGTTCGACGGATCTGTGAATCCTCTTCGGATTCCAGTGATCTAGCAAGTTTAGCAGCCCGAGCTCTGCTAGAGCTATTAGCTAAATTGGACTTTCGTTTGCGAGGCATCGTAAAAAAAAAATGAATCGAACAAAGCAGTTATACAGATTGAGATTTGTTATCAAATAAAAACCTCTAATAACCACCTACGTAGTAAAAATTTACGCTCGCACGACGATGTGTATAAGTCACGTTTAAATTGAAAAATAAAGAAACTAAGAAATTAAATTACCAACACATACTTATTTACTACCAATGCATAAAAATAGTAGGAGGTAAGTAGGTTAGTTTAGTTTTACACCTACTACGACCTATTAGATTAATTAAAAAAGGGAAATAAAAGCAAATCGGTTTTTTTAAAGTAACGAAAACTATCTTACCTACTATAACTATAAACTAATAATACTATTAACTATGAACTAAAAGATCCCGAAATATTAAGCATGTACAAAATTAATTTATAGGACCTAACTAATAAAAAAATACTACCTACTTTAAAAAATACGAAACAATAAAATAATTTTACTGGATCGAAAGAAGTACCTAAATCTTTGTAGCGCAAATTTCTCTAATCGCATGCGTCCGACAACGTCGTCTGCCTCACGTATCTGCCCGTTCGGGTAGGCATAGTTATGTAGATTCGTGCGCTCCCCCACCACACGACAGCGCCGTTGCCGGCCGCCACACTTCGGCGAATGTGCGCGACGACGACCGACGACCAATGACAGCGGCGGTGATGCAGAGTATTCGTTAAAAGGATTTTTTACTTCAAAGCCAATTTTTTTTAACTTGATACACCCAAAACTTCTAAATATCATGTTCCTAGGTTCAGTGCTTAAGATTTTGTATACAAAAAGTTTGGTTTCGTAGTTCCCGTTCCGAATCAGTTCCGTTCCGTTCGAATTTCGGAATTCCGTTTGTAGAAAAACTCTGCACATCCTAAGAGACCTACGTACCAAGTCTCATGGTTTTATCTTAAAAATGACGAACACCCATACAAACTTTTAACCCCTATTTCACCCCCACACTGGTAAAAAAGTAAAAATGCTAAAACAAACGATTTTTGTATCTTATTTAGTGCTTAAATACAAAATGTAATGTTTTTATCTTCAAAAATTACGAACTTCATACAAACTTTCAACCTTTATTTCATCCCCTCACAGTTCGAAATTTCAAAAACGCTAGAACAAATGTTTTATTATTTCTTATCAAGTGCTTAAATATAAAGTTTCATGGTTTTATCTTTTAAAATTAAGAAATCCCATACAAACTTCCATCCCCCTTTTCAACCCCTTACCACCCCTATTTTGCAATAAAAAGTAGCCTATGTTCTATCTCAGGGTCTAAAGATTGTCTGTGCCAAATTTCATTAAAATCGGTTGAGAGGTTTAAGCGGGAAAGCGTAACAGACAGACAGACAGACAGAGTCACTTTCGCATTTATAATATTAGTTAGGATAGCGCCATTGACCTAAAAACTTTACAAATAGAACGTAATTCACAACCAACAATATTTTAAGTAAAATAAGCTAACTCTACATAAATGAAAGACAAAGCAATGAGCAACTAAATTATATTTAGCTCTTAAAGTAATAACCACGAAGGTTTCTGTCTATTTTCTTTCAAGCAGCGAGTCTTTGAGTGCGAAGCGTGCCGTATGTAAGTTTCAAAGTACTGTCATTTAAGTAACATTCTCCCTCGAGAGCTAAAACTTAGTAAGTGTACGTCGTATATTCTTTAAAGCGCAAATTTGTATTCCAAGCAGTAGGCACTTTTCGAAACTGAAATTACCACTAACAAGTTGTTCGTAACTAGACTGCCGTAGACCGCCTCTTGCCCAACGATTCATGGAAGTGGTCACACTGCGGTACCGTGTCCTGGAACTGCTTTATATCACTATTTATTTATTTATTTATTTATTTAAACAATATGGAAAACTACACACTACACTATGAGACAGTTCTCTTAAATACTCATAGAAAATGTAATGAACTGGTACCAATAATAATACTGTTTGCTTGCAGCAAAGAGTAATTCCCAGTTTCCGGAAAAGGATATAAATAATATATTTTATTGACGTGGCTCATAGTCACCCTACTGAACTTGGCCAAAGACATTCTTATGCACCACATTGTTTATGGTCAACCCACTGAACTTGGTTCAAGCAATTCGTTTCTTTATTTTAGTTTTAAAAAAAAGTTGCTGTATTCTACAATTGCACGAAAGGACTCATTTTTGTGCTGGAAAAATTAAAGGATACATTTTGTATTGACAATTTGGTATAAATATAGTATAGAGCCTGAGAAAGGGCATAAGGTTTTTTATGTCTAGGATAGACATAAAAAAACCTGTGAGGCGCGTCTCTAAATACAGGGTGGTATAGTTAGTTTGAAATGCTGTAAGTACGCGAATGAAATCGCAGGGCGTCCACTAGTATTAGATATTTTATACCTATTCGAGTGCCCGCGAGTCCGTCCACGCGGTCTTCGATTAGCGGTTTTCATAATTAAGGCGATATATTTTACAAATATATTATATACGCTGTTGCACATTTTGTAAATACTTCTTCGGTTTTGGCACTAACATACATTTTGTCTCTTTTAGTTTGAGCATGAAAAGTTCCTAGTCGAAGAAACCGGAGATTTTTTGTTATCAAATTAGTGTTTTTTTTCCTAAAAATCAGACTACTTAACTTTTTCCATAGAAGAAGTACAAAAAAAGAGCAAAAAACAAATTGTCCCGCGTGAGGAATCGAACTCCCTGCAATAACTTAAACTAAAATAGACCATCTTAGAAGTTAAGAATTGAGCTATCGGCGCATGCAAGGTTCGTGTGAAAAATTCCATCTGTATTTTAAGGTACATTTTACAGTTTCATTTTAGATCTTCCGTGCATTCTACCTATCCATAAGGCAGACATTAGACGATACGTTTTGATCTCAGTTTTACCACAGTCATTATTGTGATTGACGGATTTCCTATCGTCTAATATAGTGAATGATGTTTGAATTAGTATTAGTAGTAATTCCATAAATGATGACTGATGGAATTGAATGACGCTTGCATGAGCGTCTAATGTCTGCCTAAGGAATTTTGAGATAAATTTTAAAAGCATAAACCTCCAGAACTCTGAAAATCCTATCAACCAAAGAAAGTTTTTAAAGGAATTATCGTTTTTGTATGATCCTAGAGGAACCAAATTGAATTACGGGATAAAAGTTAACCTAAATCCTATTATCTGCGTGCCAAATTTCATCATAATCTATCCAGCTGTTTGGACGTGATTCGCGGACAAACACATAGACATTTTTTCTAAAAATATGAAATTCGGCTTCTGTAACGGCAAATTGATATTCTCTTTTTTCGAAAAAGAATCAATGTACAGTTTTGGACAGTTTTATTATAAGTATTAGCTATGTGCAAAGCGAGTAGTGGCAGAAAGATAACGACCGCAGCGCACAACACGGAACAAACAGAAATTGGAAACAAATGCGGTTGATCAGCTGTCAAATATTGATTGCAGTACAAAATCAAAGCAAAGAAATGGGCCATGACTGTTGTTGCGTTGTTAACTTTTTAACGTGTTGCGTTCTTACATGCTCGGCTAATACTAATTTATTGCATTTTATCTCAGTTTGTGGTTGGAAACTAATATTATGTGTAATAGTTTCAAACTTTTTAATAGTTTTGATTATTATATTAATTTTACAAACTATTGAATAAATTTCACTTCCGC
The DNA here is from genome assembly GCA_012932125.1 of Conopomorpha cramerella. Taxonomy (NCBI): domain Eukaryota; kingdom Metazoa; phylum Arthropoda; class Insecta; order Lepidoptera; family Gracillariidae; genus Conopomorpha; species Conopomorpha cramerella. The sequence goes on along the minus strand of SJJU01034962.1, from coordinate 11,621 downwards.
AGTCAGGAAGTAATGTCTGTAAGTTAATACCGGGTATTACGACGCGAAATTAATCAAAGATAAGCTTTCAGCTTTTCTTCGTTGTTTACTCGTCAACAATACTATTTTAATCTTTGGTTTTACTTATATGCAAAGAAAACTAACAATGTTTACATTGTTATTATTTAACAGCTTCCGCAAATGTTGTAAGTAAACGCCTCTCCTGCTTGTTGCGATGTAAGACGATAGAGAGAGCGATATGCGCTTACAAACTGTACTAAACTGTTACAAACTGAACCAAAGCGTTACAAACTGTATTCTGCTATTTATTGCATTACATTCACGCCCGTGGTATGCAGAGATTACGAATGTCCATTTTGCACGGTCCCCTTTCACTTCATCTACATGCATACATATTTTCATACATTCGAGTAAATTATGTTGGAATTGTAAAAAGAAAATATACTATTTGTCACCGTCATTGTCGCTGTCACTGTCTGTGTGTTTATACTGAAATACAGAAGTTGTTTTGTTGTGTTTACAAGTCTCTTTTAATCGGGGTAAATAGGCGTAGCTTCCACAATATTTCCAACAAATTATACTACAAAAATATGTACTGATGATGAGGATTAGTATCCTCATCATCAGTCCATATTGCTGCATAGACCAATATAGCTGGCAGTTTATTCCTAGTGGAATAAACTGCCAGCTATATTGCGCATATGATGAGTATAGCTTGCTTGAGAGCGTCCTACACTCCGTTTGCCTACCTTTTTATCCAGTACCGTGAATCATGACATAATCCGAAAGATGTTCCTTATTATTTAATCCAAAATATTATTATTTAAATAAATCATGATACAAGATCCAGATAATACGAATTATTCTATATGAATTATTCTTTTTTACTCGAATACTTACAATATAAATAATACCCATCACTCAGGATAATGGCTCGAGCTAAGTCGCTTTTTTACTAAATAAAATATAAAAAGGAGGATAATTATTCCAATAATATAGTTAGTACAGTCAGTGAATGGTCACCGTCAAACGTAACTGCCTAATTCTGCCATTTCGTATATCCGTCCTTCTGGAATGAAGAAATTACTTACAAATCCGCCCCTCACTGAGCCTTAATTAAAATGAAAGCGAAAATATCCCGCTTGTCGGTAATTTAAAGATTTTCGTGGGGGGGGGGGGGGGGGGTCACGCCATTGGGTTGTTGGCACCTCGGCGGGACAATTAATTTCGTTTGGAAGCTTGTCTAAATACGAATAAGTGGAAAACCTTTTCGCGAATAAATTTATACCGTTTCACGCAATGAAAACTTTTGTGTTTAACTTTTAATGACAGCAATGTTTTTTTCCAATATTGTTTCAAAGGAACGGGTTTTCAGATTCAACTTTCAATATTCTTCTGCTTCTACTGTTAAGGAAAACATTTATATATTTATTTACACTATCGCAATGTGTTGTACAAATGCGGACTCAATGATAAGCCTCATTCTACCTGGTAATATATGGTTATTCTCATCATCTGCTGGACATAGGCCTCTCCAAGTGCACGCCACTGTTATTTGTTTTCGGCTTTTTGCATCCAGCTTCTGCCAGCCATCTTTCGCAAATCATCAGTGTTTGTCACGTTACGTTTGATGAATGAAAAATAGTATGTCAGAAAATACATGAATAATGAAAATAAAAGAGAAATTATGAAGTTTACTGTGTGGTGACGGCGAATAGAATACATGTGTCACCACCCCAGCCCAACTTTTCCCGTCATGGGGGTCGTAAGAGGCGACCGAGGGAGCTCTTCAGAGAACGGGCAGCAGTGCTCTCTGTGAGTTAAACCACAACACCACTGCGTGGCGATCGACCCGCCTGCCAAGCGTGGCGATTACTAGCATTTCACCCCAAATTACTGATCTCATTGGGGGAGGCCCTCGTCCAGCAGTGGACGTTATGTGGCTGATTATGATGAGAAAGCCCATACACCCTAAGATGTCTGCCTACTATAATGACTACGATACATTTTCCTAGTAAACGCCCAGCGCGGCGTACTCCATTTTGAATTCAAACGTATTAGCGTTTTGTTTTTATTTTATACCCATGTAAATATTTAATCTGTCGGTGAGAGTACAGCATCCGTACCTTTACTAGCCAAATTACATTCTACGTAAGGCATGTGTATAAAAACATCAAAGACATGACAGTTCGTAGGTAAAACGTGGACTATAGAGGTAAGTAGTATCATTGTCATCAATACTATATCATATTATGATTACTTCCGCGAACTCTACATGTTTTGACTTTTGGAAAGTGACAACATCGTGATGAAACCCGCACACCACAAGGTGTGTGAACCCCCTGTCACGTTGGGTTAAATACGCTTGGTGAACCGTGGGCATTTGCTTATTAAGCAAGTGCCTCTGCTTACCCCGCTTTGGGATTAAAAGGCGTGAAGTGTATTTATTTTTTTTAAATGACGAGAAAACTGTGACAGTATTCGTACATAATGTGAGCTTATTATCTTTTAGCCTATATTATGTACGATCTTTTATCTTGCTAACTTGTCCTTCTTTACCTCATCAGTCAGAGCACGGGGGTACCAATAAATGTGTGACATGTCAAGATTTCCAAGTCACAGTCTTACGTGAGACTGGATTTCTTGCCAACTACATTAATTCACTCGTGGGTTTAAGAAAAAATATTGTCTGCTCCCAAGGTCTAATTCATTCATTCTTGAAAGAATAATCGTTTATCAGTCGTACGCAAAACACAAGCATTTTTTTTATAATTGAAATAAGTATTAGTGATATCAAGTTTTTGTTCATATTCGTTCTGTCTTAATATATATAAAAAATATACACTTCACGCCTTTAATCCCAAAGAGGGGTAGGCAGAGGCACGTGCTAAAGCAAGTACCCACGGTTCACCGAGCGTATTTAACCCAACGTGACAGGGGGTGAGCCCATCGCCGTTATAGGGTTCACACAACTTGTGGTGTGTGGGTTTCATCACGATGTTGTCCTTCACCGAAATGCGTTAAACTGTAAAAATAACGGCCTCAATAGCAAATCAATGTACATTTTATATTTTCCCAAGAGCCTCCTACAAAATAGAACAACGAAAAAAATGGATTGCTGCTGTGAAAAGAAAGAAGTGTTTTATTATTATATTAATTTTATAGTAAAACTATTGAATAAATAGCACTTAAATAATGTCAACAATACTATTTTATTTATATTTGCAAAGAAAACTAACAATGTTTACATTGTTATTATTTGTCAGCCTTCGCAAATGTTGTAAACGCTACGCTTCGCCACCGTCGCGCACATAGCCAATAGTCGATCGCGATCGATTTATATTACACCCTTATTAGTTTTTAATACTCCGAACTCTTACCAAAATGTCAAGAATCCAAGTCATAAATGAGTCACATCACCCTTTGAAATCTTGAGTCACCATATTGGCGAATAAGATAGGTGGGTTTTGTCACGCAAATTGTGTCCCAATTGTAATGTGTGACTGAAGTTATTTCTTGGCAGGCTGTGCTCCATCCGCTGTGGTGTTTTAGTGAAGTAAAATAGAAAAAAAATCCTACTAGCATTCCTCGAGCGTATGTGGTAAATAAGAAATTGAGAAAAACATGCAGATTTTTGTTGTGCAGATTAATCTAAATATACTTATATTTCGGACTACGAATCGATGTCCGAGACTGCGCCTGTGACTACGTGCTACGGATATTATTGGCTACGTGCTACGCCGTAGCTTACAGATTTCCAGTTCATTCTATTGTAGCATTCAGGTATGTAATCCATTTGCCTACTCTTCAACTTGTATTTCAAAGTATGAAATACAGAATTACAGCAAAAATCGTGTCAACGCAATTCGTTATTGGTGAACAAATTTTAGTATGTATAATAAATATTAATGCATTATATCATTTTAGCGTGAAAATAGGGATATATTGATAATTAGCCTTTTATGCCACATATTGTAGGAAAAAGTCCTGGTATCTTATTTTTTTATTAATATACAGATATTGTTAACACATTTCTGCTAAGTTATATAGATTATCTCCAGTTGTGAAAGAAGCATTTTACTTAATGAATTTTGTGACAAAATGTTGAGACATTAAAGTTAAGCTGCAGAATGTTCTTTTATTTCGTGTACTTATTTTGTATTCGCTACCTATGTCACCTATAAATTACAAGCATTAAAACTTTTTCACTCCATTTAAATGACGCAGAATAAACTCGTCTTTTCAACGTGTAATTTGAGGACTTGGTGAATAAAAATTGTGGTGGTGCGGTTGCGTAAACCGCATGTGCCGTTTGAATTTCACACTTAAGTTCACAGCGTTAAAACAGCTTTTCGATCGACACTAGTTTGGTCCGCAAAAAACTAGCGTCAGCTGTAGTTGTAAAAAAAGTTACTTATTTCTTTTTCAAAATAAATTTCTGTCGGGGTTTCTGAAGTTTAATAATAATATAATCACGGGACATTCAAGCGCGGACTGATTCAAACTTTCGAGTATTCTAACAAAAATAAACTGTTTTTAAAAGTTCAGCGAAATGGACAGGCGAAGTATTTCATTTCTGAACTATAAAATAATACTTATTTATACTATAGAGAAAGTTGCGCCACTCTATTGTTTATGAATCTTGGAAATGTTCAAGAAAGTTGCTATTACAAGCCAAGTTTGCTTCACAATGAGGTTAAGATACTTCAAAGACGAAACAGGTTTCAGGTATTATGACGAATGTTTGTAATATTTGACAATGTGCCAACATAACACTTTTAACAGTGTTTCCAGTACCAGTGGTGTTATGGATAAAAAATGTAGCGAAAGTAAACAATCCGGTTTGGGTGCCACTTACCGTACTTACATAAAAACATTAAATACATACAAAGATAGAAAACAAGGAAAGGTCTCTACCGCGGTATGGGATTAAAAGGCGTGAAGTGTGTTTTTTTATAGATAGAAAACACACCCAGAAGCACGCAATAAATGCTTAAAATAACTATGCCGATGGCCGGAATCTAACTCGTGGCAGTCTTAAGTAATCTACCCACAAGTTCATTCCGGTCGTCGTTACAATAGTAGAATAAAGAATCATCATCATCAGCCCATACTTGTCCACTGCTGGACATAGGCCTCTCCAATATTGCACGCCACTGTGATCTGTTTTCGGCTTCTCGCATCCGGCTTCTGCCAGTCATCTTGCGTATATCATCAGTCCACCTTGCCTGAGGGCGTCCTACACTCCGTTTGCCGAGACGCGGTCTCCACTCGAAAACTCGTTTTCTCCAGCGGTCATCGGTTCTGCGGCTAATATGGCCGGTCCACTGCCACTTCAGCAATAAAGAATCAATCAATGTCACTTAGGAGTACTTAGTAACCTGAAGGTCAGTTGAATACTCATAGGATGTTTTACAGTTGTACGTCTCGTTAACTCTGATGATACGTGTGCGGTCCACGAGCGAACGTATCGTTTACATAGTCAACTCAAACGCATAGGTCACACGCGTTTTCGGTGATCATAGCGTGTCGTGAGCGCGCCCCTTCAGCGTTTCCCTCTTAGATTGTTTTATTACTGTAAACAAGCGTTTGATCACCATCCTGATGTTAAGCAGCGATGTGGTCCACGATGGAGCACAACTGTTCATTAGGCACCTATTCACCCGCGACTTGAAGACCTGCGCAAGAAACACAGACTCCGGAAAGCCATTCCACATCCTGGCGGTTCGCACTATGAAAGTAACCGCTAAATAATTAATAAAAATAATAAATATCATCATGCATTTTTTAAAAGCACTGATGTAACGCATTTGTGATTAGCCCATGGTATTTTGTGATGACGACCGGCGCTGATAACTTGATATGTAGTCAAACACAGCAATTTTGGAAGAATTTGACTAGGTTATCCTTCCCTGGCCTACGAGGTGCCCTAAAAAGAATCATCGGTCCCGTTGGCTTCAGAGTTGTGGTTTCGGCACCTGTTCAAGCAGTAAAAAGTCACTGAGGTGATCACATCACATCCTAAAGAAGAGAAGCCCATAAGTCCGTGTGAATCCAATACCACAACTACGAAATTCCTATTTTGTAAAAACGCGTCTTAAAGTTTTGAACAGTTTTTTAATGTTCAGTCAACAAGTTTAGTATAAAAATAAACGATACAGTAAGCAATACACTAAGGGCCTTACTAATAATGGCGAAATTGCTATTTCGAAGATACACAAATCTCAACTTAACCTGTCAGTTGTATGTCAAATACGGAATAACCAGTTCAAGTAGACCTGTAATAATCGTTGTATAAGTGACAACACGTTTATTGGTAAGGGGGTAAGTATATTGCAGTGTTTTGTTATTTGAAATCTTCATCTAAATGAAATACAGTTTGATTCACATTGCGATATCTTAGTAATTTTCATACAAAGTAAAAAAAACTGTTAATCTGAGAACAAATGATAGGTCAAAATAACCCAAATGAGCGTTATTAATCCAATACACTGTATCGGAACATCCAAAACACTGTGTGTTGGATCCACAGGGTACATAAGGATTAGTCACTCGTTGGGTGGGGCTTGCATTTCTGTTGAATTCCTGGAACTCGCCTTGCAGCAACGATAACTGAAGGCCATGTAGAGGATTTTAGGAGATTATAGTTTGACACAACCGAGTCTTCATCTCCATAGTGATGGGTTATCATACACAATGCTACACATGTTTTTTTAAGCGATTTACAAAAAATAGGCTTTCTTAATTCGATCGTATACAACCTTTTTTATGTTATTTTTTCGCGTGTACATCCGTCGTTTATGGACAGATTTTTGGTATTTTCTTTTTTCTTTCTTTTTTTTTAACAACACACACAATATTGCAAATATGCATGTTAAGTAGCTAAAGCACTTGTGTTATGGAAATCAGACAACGAGATATATTTACTTATATATATATTTTTTTTCATTTAAATATATACGTATATCACTAAGCTGTCCCGGCAAACATTCGTTTTGCCATAATAGGTCGCCTTTGTACCCTGTGTATTGGGAGAAATACAACTGGCAGGTGGATAAAAAATAGATAGTAGCCGATTCTCAGACCTACTGAATACGCATATAAATTTTGGTGAAAATCGGTAAAGCCGTTTCGGAGGAGTATGGCAACGAAAACTGTGACACGAGAATTTTATATATTAGACTAGCTGCCCCGGCAAACATTTGTTTTGCCACAATAAGTTGCCTTTGTACCCCGTGTATTGGGAGAAATACAACTGGCAGGTGGATAAAAAATAGATAGTAGCCGATTCTCAGACCTTCTGAATACGCATATAAAATTTGGTGAAAATCGGTAAAGCCGTTTCGGAGGAGTATGGCAACGAAAACTGTGACACGAGAATTTTATATATTAGATATAAATAAAACACCCAGACACATCCAACAAGTGCTTAAAAGTTCATCACCTAAGCACCTGTCAGCGGTAGGAATCGAACCCACGACCCTACGGAGTAGAGGCAGACATGCTGACCACTACACCAACGGGCCCGCCCGGGTATTTGTTTTTGTTAGAAAGAAGATGATAAGGAAATCCGAGTATAATGATCAGAAACCCAATAAACCGACGGGAGCTTTAAAAATTGTATGGGCAGGCTAAATCAGGTTGCAGTCGGTACTTTATTCTTTAAAATTATAATTTTCTAACCATATCGTGCGTATGCCATACGTACGTCAGGTATCATTAAATATACCCCCTTCCGCATTAAGTTGACATCATAGCATTAATTGTCAAACTTTACCACTTAAGAAATTTGAGCAGTGCCAACATGAAGGGGAAAGGAATTTTCTCCAAAGGGATCTAAATTCGCGGCTCCGGTTCGAAATGGAGTTTAAACTGTGTAAAAACGAATTGGAGTTTACGATCACAACAATGTAGATTTATGCACTCGGTCTTAAACACAACACAAGTAATAATAATTATAATAATAATTTAATTTAATTCCTAACAAACTTCACTATTGTTTGTTCACAAGCCCGCAGTAGTGATAATTACTTACCTCCCTAATGGGAAGACAATTAATTTGAAACATAATAATAATAATAATTTCATTTATTAAAGTAACTAAGACTCACAAATGTTAGTAGTACACAATAAACACAAGTAACAAAAGGCACAAGGTAAGTATATGAATATGAATGTAATGAGAGGTGAAGTGTAATTATTAACTTCGAACTGGCATCGAATTATAAAAAGCTTTCTTGACCGATGACATCATTCATCCTTACGATGTCCATTAAATATCCAGTCAACCTTAGTGACATAATGACTTTGTTGGCCGCATTATAAATAATAATAAATAAATAA
>SJJU01034947.1:0-11841 GCA_012932125.1 Conopomorpha cramerella | reverse complement strand
TCACTCCCGTACATTAAGGTAGGTGCCAGTACAGCGTCATGGACAGCCAATCTTGCCTTTTTCGACATGAATTGGCTCTCTATAACACTGCGAAGAGCACCTTTATCCTTATTACTCGCACTCACTATTCTTTCAATATCTTTGTCAAACTTTTCATCACTTGTAAATAGAGATCCCAAATATACAAACTCATCCACTTGTTCAACTTTCTCACCGTCAATCGTGCACTCACCAACTGTCCTTTCATTATTTTTTCCTTTGTTAATTTCAGTAAACGATTCATATCAGTTTTTATTGCACTGTTAACATTATATATTGTAACTTTCATTAACTTTGTATACGAAGGAGCGAGTCCATCCGATAAAGGCAATAATGCTTACAAGAAGTCTCTTACCTAATAGACATATGTAAACTGGAAATAAACATTATTGTATTTTATTTTTTGTAAACAAAAAGTTGTTCAGGAAAAGAAGTATACCATTGAAATCGCTATCATCTACTGAGTAATAAAAAATAAGTCCGGATCATAACCCCGAAGACATATTGTATACAGAGTGTAAAAGGACCCCGAGCAATGAAAAAAAATGTCATCTCCCGAGGCAAAAAAAAATCTACTTTAAATTTAGATGACAATTTTTTTTTGCATTATCGCCTAGTAAAAGTCGTTTATTGACGAGCCGAACAACGTTTCTAAGACCATTGCTCGGGGTCCTTTTACACGCACTATTAATTATATGAAATAACACGTACAGGAAGTTACTCGTGAAGCTAAATACTCTTAATTTAGTAATAATCCAATCAAATACAAGCACGTCACGTTTCGTACAAGAATCGTCTATAATAATTGCCCATTTAGGTTTTAATTTGCGATTAAATAATGAAGTCCAATTCTATAGTCCCTTTAAAAGTAAAAATAGCTAAACTAGAGTTATCATCATCATCAGCCCATACTTGTCCACTGCTGGGACTCTGTCGAGTCCACTAGTTTTATATACATGTACAAGTGTATATATATATATATATACATACATACATACATACACTTCACGCCTGTCTCCCAGAGGGAGATATACTTGTACATGTAATCTTTTTGAACTTAGGTTATTATCAGACTATCGCGTTAGGTAAATCCTATAATGGTAGTAACGATTTGAATAATAAATAAATAAAAACTTTTACGCCGGGTCCGGTTCCGGGTAAACCAAAATTAATTATCAATAAAATTATATAATGTTGAAAGTGGTAATATTGACAACATAACTTTCCGCTATTTTATTGTCCTTAAAAATCTGTTTATTTTGCTCTCCTCGATTTCAACATACTTAGGTATATTATGTAAAATAAAATTATGTGTGACCTGGAATTTTTGCTCACGAGTGTATTACGGGAATCGCACTAAAAGCATTTGTATCAGCAAACCTAAATTATAATTCTGCCCTCCAAATCATAACAGCAATAAGTCGAGTTTTTGGCCAAATTGAGTTATATATATATTCGGAATCAGCAAAACGAGATCTATAATCGTCTCTTAGACACTTTTAACGTAAAATTTCAGGAAACCGTTTTTTCAGAAAGCATAAACGCAATAAGTAGGGTATTTTACCTTTAGTCCCCAACCATAAGTGCAATAACTCGAGTTATGGCAGCCTTACTTGTGGCACATCTTGTTATTTCATACAAAACCAAATCATAACCGCAATAAGTATGACTTATTGCGGTTATGATTTGTGTATCTATCAAGACACTTAGTTTTCTTTTAACATAACAGCAATAGCTTTCATCATCATCAGCCCATACTTGTCCACTGCTGGACATAGGCCTCTCCAATTGCACGCCACTGTGATCTGTTTTTCGGCTTCTCGCATCCAGCTTCTGCCAGCCATCTTGCGTATATCATCAGTCCACCTTGCCTAAGGGAAGTCCTACACTCCGTTTGCCGAGACGCGGTCTCCACTCGAGAACTCGTTTTCCCCAACGGTCATCGGTTCTACGGCAAATATGGCCGGCCCACTGCCACTTCAGCTTGCTTAAACGATGAGCTATGTCGATGACTTTGGTTCTCTGTCGGATCACTTCATTTCTGATTCGATCCTTCAGAGAAACGCCGAGCATAGCCCTTTCCAAAGCACGCTGTGCGACTTTGAGCTTGTGGGCCAGCCGTGCCGTCAGTGTCCACGTCTCAGCTCCGTATGGCATTACAGGTAGGACACACTGATTGAAAACCTTTGTCTTCAGGCACTGTGGGATCGCTGATGTTAAGACTCGACGTAACTTCCCAAATGCTGCCCAACCCAGCTGAATTCTTCTGTTTACCTCGTCCTCGAAGTTATTTCTACCCAGCTGCAATGTCTGCCCAAGGTATACGTATTTTTTAACAACTTCGAGAACGGTACCGTGTACTGAAATCGGTTCCGATAGAACATGTTCATTGAACATGACCTTGGTTTTATCCAAGTTCATCCGTAGGCCGATCCGTAGAGAAGAATCAGCTAGGTCATTCAACATCAGTTGAAGGTCCTGCAGCGTTTCTGCTACGATGACGACGTCGTCGGCAAATCGCAAGTGAGAGATGTGCTCGCCATTGATGTTGATCCCACGTCCTTTCCAATGCAGCGTCTTGAACATATCCTCCATTGCATTTGTGAACAATTTCGGGAAAATAACATCCCCTTGTCTCACTTTTCGATGCAATGGTATGGGACGTGTCTGCTGATTTTGTACTTGGACGGACATGGTGGCAGCCTCGTAGAGGCATCATATCACTTGGATGTATCGCCAGTCAACTTGGTAACGCTGCAGAGACTCCAGAACGGACCAGATCTCAAACGAGTCAAAGGCCTTCTCTTAGTCCACGAATACTAGACACAGAGGCAGATTATATTCTTAATTTTTCTGTATGATCTGCCGCACTGTGTAGACGTGGTCTATGGTGCCATAACCGCTCCGAAATCCAGCCTGCTCCGAAGGTTGAAATTCGTCAGCTCAAAACCGGAAAAGCTCCAGGAGAGGATGGCGTTACAACCGAACTATTAAAGGCTGGAGGTAAACCGATATTGAGGGAGCTCCAAAAGCTTTTTAACGCTGTCCTCTTCGAGGGAAGAACTCCGGAGGCGTGGAGTAGAAGTGTGGTCGTCCTGTTCTTCAAAAAGGGAGACAAAACCCTATTGAAGAACTATCGACCCATTTCTCTTCTAAGCCACGTCTACAAGCTGTTTTCAAGAGTGATCAAACCAACAAACCGTCTTGTGCGAAGACTCGTCGAATTTCAACCTCCGGAGCAGGCTGGATTTCGGAGCGGTTGTGGCACCATAGACCACGTCCACACAGTGCGGCAGATCATAGAGAAAACTGAAGAATATAATCTGCCCCTGTGTCTAGTATTCGTGGACTATGAGAAGGCCTTTGACTCGGTTGAGATCTGCTCCGTTCTGGAGTCTCTGCAGCGTTGCCAAGTTGACTGGCGATACATCCAAGTGATAAGATGCCTCTACGAGGCTGCCACTATGTCCGTCCAAGTACAAAATCAGCAGACAAGTCCCATACCATTGCATCGTGGAGTGAGATAAGGGGATGTTATTTCTCCGAAATTGTTCACAAATGCAATGGAGGAGCGAACGAAAGGACGTGGCATCAACATCAATGGCGAACACATCTTTCATTTGCGATTTGCAGACGACATCGTCATCATGGCAGAAACGCTGCAGGACCTTCAACTGATGTTGGATGACCTAGCTGATTCTTCTCTATGGATGAACTTGGATAAAACCAAGGTCATGTTCAATGAACATGTTCTACCGGAACCGATTTCAGTACACGGCACCGCTCTCGAAGTTGTTAAAAAATACGTATACCTTGGGCAGACATTGCAGTTGGGTAGAAATAACTTCGAGGACGAGGTAAACAGAAGAATTCAGCTGGGTTGGGCCGAAGCTGGATGCGCGAAGCCGAAAACAGATCTCAGTGGCGTGCAATTGGAGAGGCTTATGTCCAGCAGTGGACAAGTATGGGCTGATGATGATGATGGTGAATTTTAAATTGTGTCGTATTAATTAGGTACCTATTCGTTACACTGAATACACTCTTATATATATTTTTAATTACCTACATTTGCCTAGTTATAATAAAGTTTTTAACTCTATGATATTATTAAATTATAAGAAAAACAATTTTAAATTGTGCCTTAAGTCATTAATCGTTCGACTGAATACGTGAATACCATTGTTGATTTTGTTTTACTGCTCAATACTTTCATTGCTTAGCAATAATAAAGTTTTTTACTCTAAGTATACCACTAAAAATGTTTAGATTAAATTCAATTTACACGATTAAAGTTCCGTATTATATGGAATTACTTGAAAAACATACTAAAAAATCCGGGTTTACCAAATCAAAAACGCAATAAGTCGACGACTTATTGCACTTATGCTGACACAATCATAATTTAAAGGTATACATTTTTTAATCATAAGTGGTTTATCCTGTTTTTTATATGAATATTATCAACTTATACTATTTTTCATACTCTCACAATAAAATATATCATATATACTTAGTAACTTTTCTATCTTTAAAAATGCCTGGACTCCTGGAGGGTACTTAAAATAAATTTCAAAACTTTAAACGCGTTTTTCTCGGAAGTAGGTCTGATCGACTTATTGCGGTTATGATTTGGAGGGCAGAATTATGTACTCTAGTATAGTATGAAGTGACATCGACATAGCTCATCGGTTTAGCAAGCTGAAGTGGCAGTGAGCCGGCCATATTAACCGTAGAACCGATGACCGTTGGGGAAAACGAGTTCTCGAATGGAAACCGCGTCTCGGCAAACGGAGTGTAGGACGCCCTCAGGCAAGATGGACTGATGATATACGCAAGATGCGAGGCAGAAGCTGGATGCGAGAAGCCGAAAACAGATCACAGTGGCGTGCAATTGGAGAGGCCTATGTCCAGCAGTGGACAAGTATGGGCTGATGATGATGATGTGAAGATAATTCGGTATGATAACTACATGCTGCCTAAGTCAAAAACCTAATTGCACGCCACTAATTTCAGCGGTTTTACATATCATAATAGACCCAAAAATTTGGTCCTAACTTAACAAGCATTTGTATCAGAAACCTTAAACTTAGTTAATCTCACTTTCTAGCATTTGGAAAATAGACATAATGTAAAGAAAACAGAACACCGTGTTACTTACTATTATAAAAATCCACTTCACAGCTTTTAATCCCAAAGCGGGGTAGGCAGAGGCACTCGCTAAACACTCGCTGAGCACTCGCGGGTCTGTGGGGTGAAGAGTGACATTTTTTTATATCTTTATAACACTAAATTATGTATGTGTATTTGACAATAGTATAAAAAATACTAAGTGTAAAATTGAAAATTGTAACACTTCACGCGTCTTATTCCCAAAGCGGGGTAGGCAGGGGCACTAAGCAAACTCACGGTTCACCAAGCGTATTTAACCCAACGTGACAGAGGGTGAGCCCATCACACATTATAGGGTTCACACCTTGTGGTCAGCGGTTTTAATTAATAAATAGCATATTTTTATACAAAAATAAAACTGAGCCAAACAAGAAACTAAAAAGTAAATTAAATTTCCTTTAAAAAAATACTCAATTAATTTTGGTAATAATTTCAGGGAACCATATCTGAAGCATAATATAGCAAAAAAATAATGGATATTTATTTTTTGTCATAATTGACCAAATGATACCATGATAAACATACATACATACACTTCACGCCTGGCTCCCAGAGGGGTAGGCAGAGACGTTATAAACAAACAAAGAATAACCTCGTCTTCATCAACAGCCACATGACCACTGTTGGACAAGAGCCTCCCCGAACGATTCCATGACGGAATATTTAAAATTGAAGTCCGCCAATCGTTTAGAATTTTATTTCAATTACTCAAATTGTCCCAATACACTCCGCGATGTCCTAATACACCTGTATGTGGTCCAGTTGGTCGGATACTTGACTAGCAACCGGGAGGTTGTAGGTTCCAGTCCGGCTAATGGACGTGTATCAATGGGACTCTTATTCAGAGCCTATGTTCGTAACCCAACGCGCGTATAGAAGGAACAACATCGTGATGAAACCCGCACACTACAAAGTGTGTGAGCAATATAACGGCGATGAGCTCGTCCCCTGTCACGTTGGGTTAAATACGCTTAGTAAACCCCATTTCGATCATGAGGCACAGCACGCAAGTATTACAATGCAGGCTGGTTAAAAAAAAATACATTAAGTTTTTGTTTTCACTGCTAATGTGCCTGTATCTTTTTATTTCTGTTTTTAATTTTTAATTATGTGTCTTGTGTGTCGAAATAAATATTTCATTCATTCATTCATTCTTAGTGAACCGTGGGGATTTGCTCAGCAAGTGCCTCTGAATACCACGCTTTGGGATTAAAAGGCGTAAATTCTATTTATGTTTACTAAAATAATCACTATTCCACTGTAAAAAGAATATGTTTTTCCTTGCACCAGCTGCTACCAATATGTTTGTGCGGTCGATATCATTGGACAGTCGCAACGTAAGTGAAGTAACGGACGTCTTTGAGTGAGACATTGAGTGACTGGTGAGTGGTGACGTCATGAAGGCAGTTGGGCCGTGGTTCCTGACCCTGCTGCAGGCGCTGGCTCTGCTTCCTTCTATGGCTATGAAGGGTAAGTTAAAAATATGACATATTGTTGTGCTTCGTGCCTGTTATACCTTTGACTCTTTGTGGGACACAAATCTTAATAATTAGTTTTATGTACAAATTTTCCCTGAAGTTGAGTGAGTGTCGAATAGGCAGTGAATAGGTACCTAATGAACAAGTGTGCTCCGTCGTAACCACATCGCTGCTTAACATCAGGCAGGATGGTGGTCAAACGCTTGTTCATAGTGATAAAAAAATGTGTGTATTGGCTTGAAATATTTTTTTATGTAGCCTGTGTTGTGGGACTGCAACACAGGCTACAAAATGTCATTTGCATGGAGATGAAAATATTTTTTTAACATTATCGCCGTAGTAAAAGTTGTTCATATTGACGAGCCCAACAACGTTTCTAAGACCATAGCTCGGGGTCCTTTTACACTCTGTATTCTTCTATATTTCCTTCTAGATCTGTCTAGTGATTATGCAATTGCTGACTGAGGCATTCGTGTATTTTTTCCGTTTGAACACATCTTTGAAAGGGGGCCTTCTAACGTTCAGAAGTTAAATTAATTCATGGGAGCCTGGCAATGACTGTCAAAGACTCGGTGTAACCGTCCTTTTCATGCTCAGGAGGAAGAGGTAGTTGTAGAGAGATAAGGGCGGTTTTAAAGTTGGCGAGTATAAAGCCGAACCGCTCTTTTGGGCAACGTGCGGAAGGGTTGCGGTGAAATCCATAAAGGACAAATAATATCGCGGGAAATTTCACACTGTCATCTGACCCCTGTAGTAGGATGCCCTGTACTTATACTACTTTAGCATATATTGATATAGGTACATACATACATATGTTTAAATACATACATCAATACACAGTATAAAATAAAGTTGCTTTCCACTGTCTGTCCCTATGTATTCTTATCTTTATAATTACGCGACGGATTTTGTCGTGGTTGCCCTCAATGGATAGGTTTATACACATAATACTACATGCATTATATATTTTGCCAAAACAACGTTTGCCGGGTCGGTTAGTAAGTAATATAAAACACCAAGACCCTCCCAATAAAGTAAACGTCTAAGCTCATCAGTACATCATTGTGTCGGAAGCGAGAATCGAAACCGCGGCTGCCGTCTAACGTCTCTGAATACCAGCCTAAGAGACAAGTACTCTGATCACTAGTCCATCCCGTTCATGAAAATAATATACCTATACATCGCTATAGCCGTGTGGTGACGGCGAATAGAATACATGTGCACTCACATCACCCCAGCTCAATTCTTCCGGTCGTGGTGGTCGTAAGAGGCGACCGAGCGAACTCTTCAGAGAACGGGCAGCAGCGCTCTCTTATTAAACCAACCCACCTGCCAAGCCTGGAGATTACTGGCATTTCTCCCCAAATTATCATGGAAATCATTGGAGGAGGCCTTCGTCTCGGCACTGGACGTCATATGGATGATGATGACGATGATGATAGATCACTCTGGGAACATCTTGGTTATGTTCAGAAAAACAACGTATGACTGATCATTTTTTAATGAAACGCGCACAGACATTATGACTCAATATTGTTCACTGGGTATATAGGCGCGAATATAATCAAAGACAAGCCCTTTGTTATTTTACTCGACGTTTCGACGCAGTTGCATGCGTCGTGGTCACGAGTGGGACTCATATACCCGGTGAACAGTATGGAGTTAAAACGCATGATTGGCTGACATTTACGCACTTACCTGCCACCACCTAAAGCCCTACCTGCCTCTCGATCATTCACTAAAGACGTGCGCATCTACTTGCGCTTGCCTCTTGTAGTAGGTATGAAGATGATATGGGGTGCTTCTGCAGATCGATTTACAATGCGCCTATTGTGCGTGGTTTTTATCGCCCTACTCCAACCACCCCAGCTCCTCTAGGAACCGTAGCAAATCGTTTGTGTCTTGCCGCTAGATGGGTCGCCCTGTGCATCTCTCTGCACATCTTGGTATTCCATTGGCATGGGTTCCGGTGATTCCTAGGCACAGTTCAGTGTGCTGTGTAAATCCTAAATTAAAAAGGCGTTTATGTAATCAGCATTTGTCTCATTTAAACATTTTCTTGATACAAAACATACACACATAGCTTCACGTCTGTCTCTCAGACAGGTAGACAGAGGCTTTATGGCATTATCCATCACTTATGCAACTCGGGCATTGGCGATCATTCATGACGTTACTGAGACTTCGAGTCGGGTTAATACGCTTCAAGGCTGGAATACATCTCGCAGGACGTTTGTGCAAACTACCAAAAATCTGGTATATGTAACTTAATCAGTATACACTTAGATTGCGCTTTTTGCGGTACGTAAACACCCGCCAGCAGTTGAAAGTAGAGAATATTGAAACTCCAAAAATTTCTTATCTAGGTGTCGTTAGTATGTCTGCAAGGTGACTTCTGACAGTCATATTTTAGTACGTTTTTTAACACATTGGTGGACAGTGAAATAGACACAATAGACAGACAACCAGGAGAACGGCAAAACGTCATCCATACCAGGTGGATTTACCATTTACGCGAACCAAACGGTTTGCGTCTACTTTCACAGTGCGAACCGCTAGGATGTGGAATGACTTGCCGGAGTCTGTGTTTTCTGCGCAGTACAGTCTGAAGGTTTTCAAGTGGCGGAAGAATAGGTACCTGATTAACAAGTGTGCTCCATCATAGACCACATTGCTGATTAACATCAGGCAGGATGGTGGTAAAACGCTTGTTCTTAATGATAAAAAAATATATTGATATGACGCCAATGCCGTTCACTGTCCTCCAATGTTTTATACTTCAGATACTTTTGTATCTTTTATTCTCCCTTAATACATCTAACGCCATCTGTCGTGACTAAGATAAACAAGTGCCCTGAAATTCCCCGTTTTTTAAATAAATTTAATGTTGGAAACCATTTGGCCTTTGGTCCTTAGATGAATGTCGCGGGTGAATAGGTACCTACTGAACAAATGTGCTCCATCGTAGACCACATCGCTGCTTAACATCAGGCAGGATGGTGATCAAAGGCTTGTTCATAGTGATAAAAAAAATGATATGAACATATTATATCTTCCACCGACATTTGTATTGTACTCAATACATAACTAAGCGTAACGTACATATATACTATGTATTTTTATTATTTTACAATATTATTGACGTTATCGATCAGATAGCAACACTTGCCAGCCCCATTACTCCTGTAATCTAAGCTCCTGTAATTTTTAAATTAGGTTACCTGGAAGAAATCGCTATGAGCGATAAGGTCGCCTTTTGCAATTTTTCCATTGTATTATTTTTTACATTCGTAACGTACAGTGTGCAATAAAGAGTATATTCATTCATTCATTCATTCATTCATATAACATCATTGGTTTATGTTCACGACCGACATACCTAAGAAGGTTCAATAATATATTTTTCTTAACATTTTCCTCAACAATCAATTGCCAATGCTATCGACATACGATTATTTTAACTTGAATAAATTCCTTTTTGGAGAAAGAAAAAAAATACCCCAAATCCAATATTCCCCTTAAGCGAGTTCAACTTAATGAAGCATAATAAACGTTCGAAGTCTTGTTCAAAAAGATTTCTTTTTGCTTATTTTTTGAACCGGAAATGTTGCCTTAGCGAAAATGTGTGTAAACTCTTAAAAGGCGACGGTTTCTGTACCCCCACCCATGAGAATTAAATCCTGGGGAGTTAGAACATAAAGAACACGATCGATCATTTTCTTGGCAATTAATTAAATTTCATGACCAAACCAAATAAATTATTTAAAAGAATTTGCTCCGAGCCAGAAGATTACCTTTTGCAGTACCTATTACCTTTCCATTGTCAATTTTTACATTAATTGTAATGTACATGTAATTTTTTACCTGTCACAGTATACTCTACATTATTGATGTTTTTGTGGTATAGGAAGTGTCATCAAAACTTATAGATCACTTCGTGCCCGCAAGTACAGATGCAATTAACAGCAAAAAACCTATACTGCGTGTAAAAGGACCCCGAGCAATGGACTTAAAAACGTTGTTGGGTTCGTCAATATGAAGAACTTTTACTATGACGACAATGCGGAGAAACGCAAATAAAATCTTTCCACATCCATACAAAAAGGACAAATGTTTGCCTGGAGAGATGAAATATTGTATATGGAGAACATTTTTTTTCATTTCCCCACTTTGCCTGTCACATTGACGAGCCCAACAACCTTTCTAAGGGCGTATACAGAAAGAAAGCTCGTAACCAGCGCTGATTGGCAAATGCATACAAATTAAGTATTCGCTGGTAGTCGGCGCTTACAGTACTTGTATACAATATACCGATCAGCTCTGGTTACCAGCTTTCTTTCTGTATATGCACTAAGACCATTGCTCGGGGTCCTTTTACACTCTGTATGCATTTACAATCTGATTGTTGGCGAACAGAGCGAAAATAAACGATATTGTATCGTCATATTTTTTACGGGTTTTTCGTATGTCTGTTTTACGACAACATCGTCTAGATCAGGGGTGTCAAAACTAGATGGGACCCAGTGGCCAATAAGAATGACTAAATTAATGGGGCGCAAAACATTTGAATTTCGTCGCGAGAAAAATTATTTGCTCATTAATGTATTTAAACAAAGAAGATGCGAAATATTCTACGGGCCGCAATATTTTTTTTTAATCTCTATGAACAATCGTTTGACCACCAATAATAATAATTCAAATCATGGTTTGGATAGCACTGGTCTAGATGACTCATCGACGATTCCACGTCAGACACTCATAGATGAGTAGGCGGAGAAAATCAGAAGCAGAAGGTGAAGAATAAAAAAGAAGGAAAAAGTTACGCAGGTTTTTTATGCGTTCCCGTCCCTTCTGCAGAATGTTCGGTTCATTATTTCCCAACAGTTGCCCGTATAAATTGTTTTCGTCGTCCGCCATAAGTACTTTCAGAATGACGAAACCGCGTTATGAATCTAAACCAAAATTTCCTTAAAAATTCCTGAAAAACTGGTGAAACGAACTTCGAGCACTTATTTACTTTACCAAACAACTGGCCTGGTGGTACTGTGTTACCGTAATTTGTCATCAGCCACATCAACCAGGAGAACGGCAAAACGTCATCCATACCAGGCGGATTTCCCATTTACGCGAACCAAACGGTTTGCGTCCACTTTCA